>JAJEJO010053743.1:0-11722 GCA_020662805.1 Glaucomys volans
TGGGAGGGTGGCATGGAATTCTTGAAAGTGGTGGTAGGGACTGATAATGAGGAGATCAATGAGTGGTGTAATAAAGAATTGGTGGGAGTGTTAGAAATGGCTGATCATAGGGAATTACCATTCAAGGTGATACCCAGAGAACCTAACAAAAACATGCAATGCATTTTCAGCATAAAAGGTGGTTGTGGGCATTGGGAGAGCATGTAGAGAAGGAACAGAAGACTACCTGGAACTGCTCAGATTTGACATTCACCAGTGATACAGTGAAATGTACTGTAGTGGGGATTTTCTACATTTTTTTTGCCTGATTTGTGGCTAATTTGCAGCATATTTCAATTGATTTAAAATATACTCATTCTGACAACATAGTCCAGTAAATGAGCAGTTTGAGTAAACTATGAACTGTGGGTATGTGGTAAGCTATTTGCTTGCCCATGTGCACATATAAGGAACTCAGCTCCCAGCAACTTCAATTCCTACATGCTTGGGTATTTACATATACTCTTCTAAACAGACCATGGGATATACAGAAAAAAAAAACTATGTTAGAAATAAAACTTCTCTTTCAAGAAAAATTGCAAAAGCCAAAACAGAAAGTGGGTCCTCTACAAAGATCTGCCAAGTATTGTTAGCATCATGAAAATTGAAATCAACCTCAAAAGGGAAAAGACTTGATCTGAGACTGCAATAGTGACTGTTAGGAATTGGGATAGGGACCTGGGGTGAGAGAGTACAGGATAGAAGAAGGGTAGGTGGATCCAATTCATGCTGCATGCATGTGTGGGAATATCAAAGTGAATCCCATTAAAATATACAATTAATGTACACAAATAAAAACAGGATATACAAAGGAAGAGGGAAATTGAATTTCTTTATCCTAATAGATTGATTTTTGCTGCCAACACTGAAAAGATCATTAGAAGAAAGGGAATTTTCAAGTCAATCTCCTTGAACTGAATTCACACATTAAAAAATAAAAAGAAATCCCACTATATTTTAGAAAGGGATAATATCATGACCAAAATTGGGTTACACAATGTAAGTAAATAAAGAATCCTAGAAAAAAAAATTATAATCATGTATTTCAGTAGGAACTGACAGTCTTTTTTAATTGTGAGCTATTTTGATGTATTACTTATTTCTTTTATTTTTACAAACTGCATTTTGATTTATTGCACACAAATGTGGTGCAACTATTAATTTCTCTGGTTTTACACGAATTAGTCTCTTCATTTGTGTAATCCTACATGTAATAGGGTAATGTTGTTTGTCTCATTCCACCAAATTCCTTCCTCCACCACCCCCTCTCCCCTCATTTCCCTCTACACAATCCAATGTTCCTCCCTTCTTCCCATTCCCTCTCCCTACCTGCATTATGTATCAGCAATCACTTATCAGAGAAAACATTCAGCCTTTCATTTTTGGGGATTGGCTTTTATCACTTAGCATGATATTCTCAAACTCCATTCATTTACCTGCAAATGCCATCATTTGATTCTTATTTGTGGCTGAGTAATATTCCATTGTGTATATATACCACATTTTCATTATCCATTCATCTATTGA
The DNA here is from genome assembly GCA_020662805.1 of Glaucomys volans. Taxonomy (NCBI): domain Eukaryota; kingdom Metazoa; phylum Chordata; class Mammalia; order Rodentia; family Sciuridae; genus Glaucomys; species Glaucomys volans. The sequence continues at coordinate 1,567 of JAJEJO010053743.1, forward strand.
AGGGCATCTAGTTTGGTACCACAGTCTAGCTATTGTGAATAGAGCTGCTATAAACTTTTACATGGCTTCATCAGTGTAGTATGCTGATTTTATGTCAAATGGTGAGTCCATTCCAAGTTTTCTGAGGAATCTCCATTCTGCTTTCCACAGTGTCTGCACCATTTGCAATTCCACCTGCAGTGTATGAGTGTGCCTTTTCCCCCACATCCTCGCCTGTACCTGTTCCTGCTTTTATTCCTGATAATTACCATTCTGATTGGAGTGACATATAATCTTATGGTGGTTTGGATTTGCTTTTCTCTAATTACTAGAGATGTTGAACACTTTCTTGTATATTTCTTGATCAATTGTATATCTTCTTCTGTGAAGTGTCTGCTCAGTTCCGTAGCCCTTTTATTGATTGGGTTATTTGTATTTTTGGTGTTTAGTTTTTTGAGTTCTTGATAAATTCTGGAGATAAGTGTTCTATCTGAAATGCATGTGGTAAAGATTTTCTCCCAATCTGTAGGATCTCTTCATAGTGATCATTTCCATGGCTGAGAAAAAGTTTTTTGGTTTGAGTCCATCCCATTTATTGATTCTTATTTTTGTTTCTTTTGCTTTCGGACTCTTTTAAGGAAGTCTGGTCCTATACTGGCATGACAAGGATTTGTGCCTACATTTCCTTCTATATGGTGCCGGGTCTCTGGTCTAATTCCTAGGTCCTTGATCCATTTTTAGTTGAGTTTTGAGTGCAAGGTGAGAGATAGGAGTTTAATTTCATTTTGCTGAATATGTTTTCCCAGCACCATTTGTTGAAGAGACTAGCTTTTCTCCATTGTATGTTTTTGGCATTTTTTTCTAGTTCGCATAACTCTATTGATGTGGGTTTGTCTCTGTGTCTTCTATCCTGTATCTTTGTTCTACCTGTCTATTTTGGTGCTAATACCATGCAATTTGAAAGATGCAATGTACTCCTTTCGATTACTCGTCTTGCTTTTTTTCAAAAATATAGTTTAAAAGATAACACAACATTTAAACTTGTAAAAGTTATGGAAATAATTTTACTGAATATTTTGGAAGAATTGAAAAAAATAAAAAAGGCTTAGGAAAGTGGACAAATAAGGCCCATTCTTTGCTGGAAAGACACAGAAAGTTGTCAGGACTGTCAGAACAGGTCTATGGTGCCAGGCAGTCCACTCAAGATCCTGCATGTTCTGGGGTGGACACTGCAGCTTTTGGTGTGGGAGGACTTACTCCCCATGCAGTTGTGTCCTGTCATCTCCAAATGCTTGTGACTTGGCAATTTATTTGTTTTCAATGGTTTAATAAACTTTCCAAGATCTTAGCTGTTAGAGGTCCAATTTAGTGAGACAGGCAGGTATTTCATGCCTTCAAAATCCATATGTTGAAAATTAACCACTCACATGATGATATGAGGATGAAGAGCTTTTGGTGGTGAGAGGATCATGAGGTCTCCACCTTCATTAATAAGGTTAATGCTATCAGAATCAAGGTTTGGGGGAGACACAGCCAGGTAGGGACACAGCAAGAGCTGCCTTCCCTGCAGCAGAGAGAGCTTTTGGCAGACCATGCACAAGCAGCTCTTGCAGTCTGGACTTCCTTGGTTCAAGAACTGTGGATGGCACATGTATGCTTTAATAAATCGTGAGCTCAAGGTTAATTATTTTTTGCATCCTGAATGGCCTGATATTAAAGGTGGTTTGCCATTTTTAGATAAGTAAGATGGTCTCATGAATATGCATGATAAGTGGAAAGAAGAAAAATAGCAATGTTTTCTAAACCATAAATAAGATAGGGAGTGTTGATTGGGAATCATTCCTTACATAGCCTTTTCTGATTCACTCTCTATAGCAATAAGGAAGTACAAAATGGCTAAGCTTGCCCCATGCTCTACTTTAAGGAAATGGGGAGTAAGAGAATTACTGACCCAGGAATGAGGACATTCTGCATTTCTCACCATACATGGACCAGCGTGTGAAGGGTCCAGATCATCAGTATGCCAACACTGAGCAGACCACCTGTCTCCAAAAGGCTGTGACATTTCTGGCCTATGAAGACTCCCTGGGGAAGACTCTAGTCTGCACTGCCGTCTGCTTCTCTGCACTCACAACTGCTGTTCTTGGGGTCTTTGTGAGGTACAGAGACACTCCCATAGTCAAGGCCAACAACTGAACTGTCAGCTACATCCTGCTCATCTCCCTCACCTTCTGTTTCCTCTGCTCCTTGCTCTTCATTTGTCATCCAAACACAGCCACCTGCATCCTGCAGGAGACCACATTTGGACTGGTGTTCACTGTGGCAGTTTCCACTGGCTTCGCTAAATCCATTACTGTTGTTGTGGCCTTCAAGGTCACTGCTCCAGGGAGAAGGATGAGGCACTTGCTGGTGTCAGGGACACCTAACTTCATCATTCCCAGCTGCTCCCTCATCCAACTGACACTCTGTGCAGTCTGGCTGGGGACTTCTCCTCCATTTGTAGACTCAGACCCACACTCTGAACATGGTCACATCATCATCACGTGCAACAAGGGCTCAGTCACTGCCTTCTACTGTGTCCTGGGATACCTGGGCTCCCTGGCCCTGGGGACCTTCACAGTGGCCTTCCTGGCCAGGAATCTGCCTCACACCTTCAATGAAGCCAAGTTCCTGACCTTGAGCATGTTGGTGTCTGCATTGTCTGTTTCACCTTCCTCCGTGTGTACCACAGCACCAAGGTCAAGGCCATGGTTGCCGTGGAGGTCTTCTCCATCCTGGCTTCCAGTGCAGGGCTCCTGGTCTGCATCTTTGTCCCCAAGTGCTATGTAATTCTCAGGAGACCTGATGAGAGCTGTTTCAAAAAAGTCAAGGATTAACTAGACTCCAGAAGAAATAGGCACTCAGAAGATTAGTTCATGTGTATCTATTATCATTTATGGTTTTTAGCAAGCATGGAAAAAAACACCCTGATTTTGCTTTCTGATACCATAAGTATCTGGGTTCACTTAACCTCTTTATCAACAAGATCCACCTCCCTTTTGAAAGGACTAATGTATAAAAAAATCCATGACCAACTATTTGAGCTCATAGGTGTGAATGCTATCTCAGTGCACCCGCTATCACTTAATGGTTAAGTAAAAATAGTTTATGCCTCGTACGTGCTAACTGGTTGACACTGTAATAGTCATAGTTAGATAAAATGTCTAATTTTAAATGATAATTGTTTCCTTCTCATATGCTTGGTGCCTTATATACATTAATATGATCTTTATAACATTCCTGGTATTATTGTGCATGTATAATCAGTCATGCTAAATTAGTTTATATGTGAATAATACACTGTCAAAAAATTCTTATCAAAATATGATTGTCAAACAATTTCAAAATGCTATCTTTTTCACACAAAGTTCACATACCAATGGACATAGTTGTAAGAACATGTATTCTTCCATTGAGTCACTGATTCATGTCCTTGATTTTGCTTTAAATTTTCTTGTGAGAAAATCAGCCTGCAACTGGTATTTTCAGGGAACAGATTCTTATGTACTGTGTTTAAAATGATCTAACAAAAACTAACTCCTTTAAAATCCAGAAATCAATGACATTTGGCACATTTGCAAAGTGGTTCAAACATCCTATCTAGTCCCCAGACATTTATTCACATAAAGCCAAGGTCCTTGTGCATACAGCACTGAATCCCCAGACTTTCTTTTCATTGTTTGCATAACTACCAATCAGCTTTCTGTTTCTGTGGATCAAACTATTCTGGGTATTAGCATGAATAAATTAATATACCAATGAAACTTATTGTTTGTGACTTCTTTCATTTAGCATAATTGCCAGAAGTTGAAGCATATTGTAGCATATATTCTTCATCATCCTTCTCCTCCTCTTTCTTCTCCTTCTTCCACTTCTGCTTCCCCTTCTCATCCTCCTTTTCCTTCTCCTCCTCTTCTTCCCCCATCCCTCCCCCTCTCATCCCCATCCCCCATCCTTCTCTTCAGCACTGAGGAGTTGCACTCAGGGCTTGGGGCATGGGAGGCAAATTACTTACCACTGAGCTACAGTTAAACCACTTTGTTTTCTTTTCATGTCCTAGAATTTTAATTGTTTAGTACTTCAACTTCTAAAAGATGTTACAGTAGGGTTCCTATCCAATGAAATATTGTTAGGAAAAGGAATTTTAAAAATTTACTGGAAATGAAGAAATAAAACTGGTTGTTTCTCATGGAAAGAATAAACACTGGTCACAGCTTATACAAGTGTAATTTAGTGAGGTGTATAGGTTTCTGGTATTATGTGAGAAAAGGAACATATTCTCATGCATATGCTGGATACATATTGGCTAGAAATGATAATTTTGGTTATGGAACCCTATATATGGTGGGCAGTATTAAGAGGAAATCATTCCTTGAATGGCATTCTTTAATGTTGTGTCTCCAGCAAGAAGCAAGTACACTTTGTTTGAACTTGCCCACTTCTCTTCTTCAGAGAATTATTTTAGTAGTGGGAATCATTTTGTCTCAGTCACTCAACAGAGAAAGCAGATATCTTCATGTAAAGATAAGCTAGATGAAAGTTACTTCCATTTTTGGGGGACAGATTTGCAACATCCAATAAATTTGTAAAACAAGAAATAGAAATAAAGAGGAAAAGGTTTGGGATCCATAATGTAACAGGCACATGCTTGTGTGTGCCACCCATGTCTCTTGGTCAGAGCCAGGACCTATGGTACTTGTTCCTATGAAGAGGAACAAGTATCTTAAAAGAAATGTGGAGAAAAATCACTGCCTTTTATTTCAGAATCTCTTGTTGTTTTATGAGTATTGCCTGTAATAACTAAATAAGATATTCAGGGAGTTTACCCAATTTGGTGCCAATTTCTGTGAATGAATTCTGCTGATGAATGTAACTGTGGTCCATGACTGCTTTCATGCTATTATAAAGCAGAACTGAGCTTTAGTGGCAGGGACAATATGGTGAGCAAAAATCAGAATACTTGTGACATGTCACATTCAAGAGAAGGTTTATCCACCCATGATTTCATTTTCAAAGCATGGCATAATTTTTCAAACACACTTCTCTTTAGTAACTGTATTCATTATGCATAATTGTATAAAGCAAATAAATTTCCATTCAAAATCTAAACGTTTATAATTCAACCACTATTTTCAGTATTTATATGGAGAATTGGATAAAAAAACAGTCCCAGAAATTGAAAATGTACAAGAAAAAAATTTTTGTTCTATCAGATACCAACTTCTATTGAAAAAACAGCAAAAATTATGGAATTATGGTAAAGATAAATCTTAAGAAGTTCCATGAGAGCTACAGAGTTTGTTTCTGTGTCTGAGTTTGAAAGTACAGTACTACTTGGATAAATATGATGTGTGTGGCAATTGAGGCTCAGACTGAGGCAGTAACTGGACAAAGTAGAGATAAGGGGTGGGAGAATCCACATCCACAGTGACAGCACCACACCACCAACTGCACTGTCCTTCACTCCACCATTTTCTGCAATGGCCACTGGAATGGGTTTGATTTTATGTGAGATTAAAAACATTCTCCTGATATCAGGAATATTTACCTGGTGTATCAATATTATATTCAAAGAAGTCTGTATTCACACTGATAATATTGGGCAAATATTTTCTTCAGCATGGCAAAATGTAGAAGTTATGATGAAAAAACACCGAACCTATGCTTTTTCTCCAGATGCAGAGGGTGTGTCCATTACACTGCACATGAGAACCCTAAGAGTGAGAGGAATAGCTTCCTCTGCAAAGAGGTGACTTTCCTGGCCTCTGAGGATGCTCTGGCATAGCTCTAGACTGTGCAGCTCTCTGCTTCTCTGCACTCACAGCTGCTTTTCTTGGGGTCTTTGTGAGGCACAGATACACTCCCATAGTCAAGGTCAACAAATGGGCTCTCAGCTACGTCCTGCTCATCTCCCTCCTCCCACAATTACTCTGTTCCCTCCTCTTCATTGACCATACAAACCACAGCCACCTGCACTCTCCAGAAAGTAGCATTTGGACTTGTGTTCACTGTGGCAGTTTCACCTGTGTTGCCAAAACCATCATTGTCATTCCAGGCTCTGAATATAGAAAGAATAATGAAGTGTTTGCTGGTGTTGAGGGCACCTAAGTCCATATATAAAATGTTAGCAAACTGCATTCAAAAACATTTTAAGCCCAATTTCAGTTAAAATACCAATGACATACCTCATGGAAATAGAAAACACAATTTGGAAAAATAATAGACCCAGAATAGACAATGCAATCCTTAATGTCTCCACTAAGTTTCAAACATCTCTGTTACATGATGTGCCTAGATATTCTGGTGACATTAACATCCTGTTTAGAAAACTGAAGCCAATCAGATCATGCAGTCATCATTGGAAAGCCACATTCTCCCTTTGTCCCTCTGAATGACGTTCACTAATTTTTAAAGATTTCGTATTTTCAGAAATTCTGAAGTAAACTTGCCATGGACATAAAAAGCTCTTACACCATATTTTAAATTCATTAAGTACTAATAATTATACCTTTTAATGGGTTACAATGGGATACTTGGATTAATCTGCTTATTTTGTAAGGATCAAATCAGCATGATAAACTATTCCAAATGTAATTGTATTACAAATATTTTTTTACCCACATGCACTAATCATACACAGTCTCATATTTCAAAACACATATTCAATATGTACTGATCAAATGGGAGTGATTACTTCCCCTCTCCTTATCATTGCTTTCGTGTGCTGTCAAGCACATCTGTTCTAGTTTCATGGAACATTAAGGAGGTTACTGTGAACGAGTCCCACCCCACTGTGCTGCACAACTTTAGAACTTATTCCTTCTACCATCCTATGTTGGACGCCCATGTCCAGTCTCCCTCTCTTCCTCCTACTCCTACCCAACCTATCCTACCCAACCTCTAGAAATCACACTTATAGATTCACTTTGACACTTTCCACATTGCTACATGAGGGACAACAGGCCCCATTGGTCTTTCTCTTCCCCCTTATTACACTTAGTGTGATGTCCTCTAGTTCCACACAGTTTGCTGTAAATGTCGGGATATTGTTCTGTGGCTCATAATGCATGGAGAATAAACACTACATGGTCTTTGTCCAGTCATCCATTCATGGGCCAGGAGGCTGATTCCATGTTTTAGCTTACAGGAGTGTCTTTGTTATGCTATTGCCATTTGCTTTGGAATATACCCAAAAGTGGGAAGGTGGATCATGTGGTAAAACCATTTCTAGTTTTTGTCAGGAACCTCTGGACACTTCTTTAAAGTGACCCTACTAATTTACACTCCCACCAACACTATATGAGATCCCTTTCCTCTACATCCTCACCAACATTGGTTATTCTTTCTCCTTTTGATGGTAACCATTGGAAATGGGGTGAGACAACATTTCTTTCTGGTTTTGATTTGCATTGCCCAGGCACATTAGGAAATTGAGTATTTCTCATAAATTTGTCTACTATTTGAATGTTCTATTTTGAGAAATGCCACCTCTAATCATTTGCACTTTTAAAATTAATGTGTTTGTTTGTGAGCTTTGCAAACACATTCCACATTCTCTACATCAGTCTTTATCATGTGAGTAGTTTGCATACAGTTCCTTCTCATTCTGGAGGTTTATCTTCTCTCTGTGATTTCTTCCTTTGCTGTGCAGAAGTACTGTAGTTTGATGTCATCCAACTTGTCTAGGTTTGCTTTAGTTTCTATGCTTCAGGGGTCATATTCAAACCACTGCCTGTACAAGTTTTGAAGTGTTTACCGTGCATTTTCTTCTAGTAGATTGCTAGATTCAGGACTCCATTGTGGCGTTCGACTCATTTTGAATTGAACTTTGTATTTGGGAAAATAGTTGTCAAGTATCAATGTTTTGCATGTGAATATCCAGTTTCCCCAGAGCCCCTTATTGCAAAAGCTGTCCTTTCTCCAATATATGGTTTTGTCATGTTTATGAGAATCAGCTGCTAAATCCAAGGGGTGTGTATGGGTCTGTTATTCTTGTTCTTGGCTCTGCATGCTTAGGTTTATGGAAACAGCACACTGTTTCAATTATTATATCTTTTATTTAATTTGGAGTACGGTAGTGTCCTTGGTGGGAACATGGATGTTTTCCAAGTATAGAATCATATCATCTTCAAATAAGGATAATTTGACTTCCTCTTTTCCTATTTGTATCCGTTTTATCTATTTCTTCCCTAGCTGTTCTGTTTAACATTCTAATTAGCATATTTAGTAAGAGTGATGAGAGCATATGCCATTATCTTGTTCCTCACTTCACAGGAAAAAGCTTTCAGAGTTTCTTCTTTCAAGCTGATATTAACTATGGGTTTATTGTGTACATTTTATTATGATGAAGTGTCATCCTTCTAAACCTCATTTGTTAGGGATTTTATCATGAAGGGGTAATGAATTTTACCAAAATCTCTCTACATTTTTTAAGATGATCATGTGATATTCATTCTTGATTCTGTGTGTGTGTTGTATATCCATTTGCATATGATGAACCACACTTGCATCCCTGGAATGTAAGCAACTTCATCATGGTTCATGGTCTTTTGATGTGGTTTTGAATTCAATATGCACATATTTTATTAAGAATTATTGTGTCTGTGTTCATCAAAGATATTGGTCTACATTTTACTTTCAAGTATGTGTCTTTATCAATCCAGTATTGCCCAAAGAGTAGTACTGGCTTTGTAGAATGAATTTGGAAAGGTCCTTCCATTTCTATTTCTATTTTATGGAACAGCTTGAGGATAATTGTTGATATTTCTTTAAAAATCCTGTATGATTTCTCAGTTAATCTGTCTAATGCTAGACATCTCTAGGTGCATGTTATTATGTCTTCATTTTCAAAATTTCTAATTGATCTATTTAAACATTTATATACTCTTGGTTCAATTTTGGCTGTTCAAATGTGCCCAGAAATTTGTCTATTTATTAACATAGTTTTTCAAAATTCTCCCTAGTGGTCTATGAATGTTCACATTCTCTCCTACAAAATCTTACTTCTCATCTCTAACTTCATTTTTTGAGGTCTTCTGTCTTTCTTTTGGTTAGTTTATCTAAGGTTTTGACAATTTTGTTTACCTTTTTGAAGTACCAAATATTTGTTTCATTGATCCTTGGCAAGATTATTTTAGACTCTATGGATTTTTGCCTTGATTTTTGTTAAGTCTCTCCTTCTACTGATATTGACCTAAGGATTGTTCTTGTTTTCCTTGGAATTTAAGATGTGCCAATAAGTCATTGGAGATTTCTCTTTTCTATGATGATTGATGATGTTGAAAACCTTTGTCATGCACATGTTGTACATTTGTACATCCTCTGTTGAGAAACATCCTTTCAGGTCATTTGCTCATTGAGGCATCCAAATTTCCCCACATCTTGGGAGAGACATGGAAATCCAGATACAGGAGTTATTTAGAACTAGGTAAGCCACTATCAATAAAGATCCTTTCCACAACATAATGATAGTTCAATTTCCAAAAGTACAGGCATGAAAAGAATATTAAAAGGTGCAGAAGAGAAACTTTAAGTCACCTTTAAAGGTAAGACCATTGAAAAATAGCAGATTTCAACAGAAATTCAAAAGGCTAGGAGCACACAGAATGATGAATTTCATGTCCATAAAGAAAGCCTTGCCAACCTACATTACTATGCCCAACCAAGTCATCCTTCAGAATTGAGTTAGAAGTTAAGACTTTCTATGATAAACAGAAAATGAGGAAATTCATGGCCACAAAATAAGCAGTATGGTAGATACTTAAGGTAATCATCACCCAGAAAAGGAAGAAATGAACCAATCATGAGATCATTGCAAACAAAAATTCTCACTGGGATGACATGTAAATGAATGAGAATTAGGAAAGAATCAAGCATCAACAATCCAGGAAAGTATAACATTTCTAATACAAATGAGAGAGGAAGAAACAGAACAGTTCAGGATATCAGAAGGAAAACCTCAGCATGCAAGGACAAGCAGAAGCTTTCAATACTAATCCTGATGGAAGTGGTCTTGATTCTTGCATTAGGGTTTGCAGACTGGCTGAATGAACTAAAAACCAAGACCTGCCAATATACTCCTTGCAAAAAACTCAGCTGACTGGCCAGGACACACAGACTGAAAGGGAAAGGATAGAAA
>JAJEJO010053744.1:0-94941 GCA_020662805.1 Glaucomys volans
TGGCGTGGGGTAGTTCCATCTCCCTGCCAGAGTCCGCGTTCCCAGAGTTTCCCGGACGCCTCTGAATGCCCCAGGTAGCCTGAGATGCTCGGTCTCTGCCTGGGAGGCCGCCGGCTGGTGCTGGAGCCACGGCCAGTGACTCCAAAGCGCTACTGGGGACCCGCACTCACTTGTTGGCTGGCGCAGACCCAGGTCGGTTGCTCCGAAGCAGCTGCAGGGTCTGGCGCTTCCGGATGGTAGCTGCCCGCGGCGGGCCGAGCCCAGCCCGGCTGAGTTGGTTCTGGAGCGGCACCTGGGGACCCCTTATATGTGCTTTGAATATAAAGTCTCATTGAGAGTCATATTCCTGCTGTTTGAATCCCGAGCAAGTAGGAATCCACGGAGCAAGTAGGAATGCAGCCTTCCTCTAATCCGCCATCTTGGATCCCCTCTTCTGGTGGCTGGCTGTCAGCGAAGCGGCAGTGGCTCATCCCCTTCTCCTCCACTGCTACATGGCTCCGAGCGCCATGTTCCTGGTCTCTCCGGGCGCACGCTGGGGAACTACTACGGCTGGGTAGGGGCAAGGGGGGCAGGGCTAGAAAGCATTTTGATTTGTAGATGTAAATCAAATGCTGGAGATAAAATCTAATAAATGTAAACTTGTGTGCTTAAGCTAAAATGGCACAGATAATTTATTTACATGCAAAGGATCAGTGTTGCCCAGACATTTACTAGAGGGTTTCAGAATGATTTTCTACAGGAACACTCTACAAGATCTTCTATTATTGTAACTTTAAATTCCATCTCCATTGCACAAAGTCAAGGGTAACAGGGAGAAGGAGAAGTTGATGGTTAGATATTGACATAACTCTATATACTTTCCGCCAGCTGAGAATCCACAGTCGATTTTTGTCTCTCCTCTGAATCTGGCAAATTGTTTTATGATCCTCACTGCCTCTTGCCTCTAATCCTCTTTTCCCAGAGTCAACTCCTACCTCCCAAGCTCTCCCACCCTTACCCACCAATACGTGGATCACTCTGATCCCTCATCCCTCAACCTTGGAAGACTTCTCAGAACTGAGTTATTCTGTACATCTTTCTACAGCACATAGTTTCAATAATTCATTGATGCATTTGTCAGTAAGCTCCACTGGGCTAGCCACAGGGCACATAAACTGAATAAGACAAATCCTCGTCCTCATGATGCTACTCACTGGGATGGGGTAAGTAGGTAATGGGAGACAGACAAGAAAACAGGCAATAACAACTCCCTACCTTAAGCATCTGGTAGGAGATGAAATAGGCACTTTGGGAGGACCAGGGATAGGCAGGCCCAGAGCCTGATGGAAGGTTTTCCAGATGGAGTAAGTTGAAATACGTGCACACTACAGCCCTGACCAGGATCTTTCTTGATTATACAGTAATTAAATAAAAAATACAGGGACATGTTATTCACATGTATATCTTCAGCAAAAGTGTCTAGATTTTGGCCAGATTAAAGCAGGGAGACATTTGGACATTTGCTTTTTGGTAAATGCATCTGATGGACTTGTGCTAGAAGAAAAAGGTAACCAAAGTCAGAGTCACATCAGGCATCCTCTCTGAAGAGAACATCCCCAGACCTGCCCACAGTCTCTAACCTCCCTAAGAGGCACTTGGAAGTTTGAATTCCATCCTGGTCTAACATTAAGGAATTTGTTCAGTTTCAGAGGAAGAGATTCAGAGTTAACTTTGAAGAGGCATTTGGGGCCTTGAGTCTGAAATGCTTTCCCCATCAGCCCTGGTTCATGCCATAGCATCAGAGTGGTTCACATCCTTCCTTTCTGAAATCTAGAAAACAAAATATCACTTAACATTCTGTGATCACCAACAGTTCCAAACCTCCTCTTCAGGTTGCATTTTCCTAGTGAAACCACACTAGAAAAAAATTAGACATAAATCACTATTGGAAAGTAGAAATTCCTCCTGGGTTTTAAAGAGTCAAATTCTCAAATTGGGATATCTGTGATGTTGTATGGCTATATATATGCATGTTCCTAGGGAAGGTAGGTAGCTCAAATGCTGAGCAAAGCTCACAGTACCAAAAGGTTGTAGAACACTGTCATAGGAAACATGAAATGTCACTCTTTGCTGACATAGTCAATTTGATAGGCTTTGCACCTGTAAAAAGACCTTGTTAAATGGTTGACATCTTTGACTTTATTGCAGAAAACACCCTAGGTTTTGGCAACACTATGAAAGCCATGAGTGTTGTTAATAAAAGAAGATAGGTAATAAATGCTAGGTAAGATACCCAAGGCTAGAAATCTTGAATACCTCAAAATGAATATATTCACCTGATGCATCGCCATGAATTTCGACATGGATATATAGTCAATGAGCAAATGCAGAAGGATATGAAAATTAAATGGAGTTATTTTACTTTATTTTTATTAATTTTCATTTTATCTGTGGTACCAGGGGTGCTCTACCACTGAGCTACATCCCCAATCCTTTTTGAGATACTCTCTTGCTGCATTGCCCATACTGGCTTTGAACCTTCATTCCTCCTGCTTCAGCCTCCTGAGTAGCTGAGATTACAAGCATGCACCACCATGCCAAACTAAAGGTCTCTTAAACAAAAGGCATTTGCTTTTCTGCAGTGGAATCCATGTTGACTTCTTGTGGATTAGAGGCAAGGAGCTGGCACAAAGTAGACAAATATGTATTTTTCCCTAAAACAAAGCAAAATGGATAAATTCATAAGTGAGGTCTTTCAAATAAATGAATTACAGATACATCTGAAGCAACCTTCTAAAGAAAAATTAAGGAGAAAAATTTCCAAAATAATTTCCTTAGACGCCTACCACTGAAATCAGAACTGCCAAAAATAGTATTAAAGTATAAGTTATAGGCCATCTTATTGATGAATGTAAAAACAAAATCCTAAGTTAAATATCTGCAGATAGATTGCAAAAGTGCATTAAAATAATTTGACTACATAAGTTTTCATCCAGATTGTAAGGTTGATTCAATATTCATAAAGCTGTTAATGTAATTAAACTATATTAAGAGAAAACCATACGATCACACACACACAAAAAGGGCCTCTGACAAGTACAAGTGTGAGTAACTTTCTTAACCTGACATATATTGATGTATATCTCAAGCCAACTACTGGTATCATTTTCTGTTGAGGCACTGGAAACAGTTTCATTAAAGTTACAGACAAGACAAAGAATGCACTACACCACTATTATTTGGCATTTTTTTCCAAGTATAAGCCACATGTTAGGTGAGAGATAGAAATGAAAATTCAGTATTGGAAAGAAGATGACAAAATTATCATCACTAATAAAAAACCCAATTATATTTTCATAAAACCCAGAATCATTGATTTAAACTATTAAAAACAGTAAATTATCTCAGATATGTAAGAATAAATAACTCTACTATAAACAGAAAAAACAATTAGAAATTATAATGGAAAAAAGGTCTCAATTTTATTATTAATCAAGAAATATAAAAGATCTTAATAAGAAATATACAGGATCAATATGATGAAATATTTAAAAGTATTGCAAAGATGAACCATGACCCTGTCTCAGAAGCTCAGGATTTAAATTATATAAACTCTCCCCTAAATTAATTTTCAAAATTCAAGACAATTGAAGTTGAAATATGGAGGTGAATAGTCCTTTCTAAGCAGAATAGAAAGCCATGAAGGGGAAGAACCAGTAAATTCCATTACATAAGAACTTCTAAAGGGGAAAAAAATTCCTGAAAATTAAAAAATTCAAAGAAAAAAAAAAGACAGTAAACTGATGATGAAAAAACTCAAACAAAAGCAAACTTTCTTAAATTAATTAGAACTCATTTATACCATTAAAGATAAGCCAATTGAGAAGTGGGCAAAGAATCTACAATTCGTTTTTAGGGAAATAATGCAATGTCCAGTAAACACATAACAACATACTCTATCAAAAAAATAAGAAGACAAGTTGCAGACTAGGAAAGAATACTTGCAAATGACATTTCTAATAAAGGACTGTTATCTTAAGTATACAAATAATTCATAAAACTCAACAATAAGAAAATAAATAACAACCCCAATTTAAAAGAAACAATAATGTGAAGAGAAAGCCTACAGATTAGGAGAAAACCTTTACCACATGCACCTCAGATAAAGCATTAATCTCTAGGATATAAAAAGAACTCAAAAAACTTTACACCAAAAAAAAACAAATAACCCAATCACTAAATAGACTAAGGAACTGAACAGACACTTCACAAAAGAAGAAATATAATTGATCAATAAACATAAGAAAAAATGTTCAACATCTTTAACAATTAGAGAAATGCAAATCAAAACTACTCTAAGATTTCATCTCACTCCACTCAGAATGGTAATTATCAAGAATACCAGAAACAATAAATGTTACCAAGGATGTGGAGAAAAAGGGACACTCATACATTGCTGGTGGGAATGCAAAATGGTGCAGCCATTATGGAAAGCAATATGGAGATTCCTCAGAAAACTTGGAAGGGAACCAACATTTGACCCAGCTATCCCACTCCTCAGTTTATACCCAAAGACTTAAAATTAGCATACTACAATGACACACAGCTACATCAATGTTTATAGCAGCTCCACTCACAATAGCTAAACTGTGGAACCAACCTACATGCCCTTCAGTAGATGAATGAATAAAGAAAATGTGGCATACACACACACACACACACACACACACACACACACACAGCTTTAAAGAAGAGTGAAATTCTGACATTTGCTGGTAAATGGATGGAGTTGGAAAATATCATGCTAAGCACAATAAGCAAAACCCAGAACACCAAAGGCCGAATGTTTTCTCTAATATGCAGATGCTAATTCACAATTAGTGGGGGAGGGTGAATAGGGAAGAACAGAGTTACTTTATATTAGGTAGAGGAGAGTGAAGGGAGGGGAAGTGCTATGAGGGTAGGAAGGATATTAGAGTGAAACAAACATTATTACCTCATGTACATGTATGATTGCATGACTTATGTGATCCTACAATATGTACAATCAGAAAAATGAGAAATTACTCTCCATTTATGTATGATCTATCAAAATGTATAAATGCATTCTACTGTCATGTACAACTAATTAGAATAAGTTAAAAAAAATTTTTAAATTTTAAAATAAATAAATGAATAAACAAACATATACTGAAGAGAAGAAAACAGTGTACAACAATCTGAACAGATTCTTCACTAAAGAAAATATGCAGATGTCAAGTAAGCATATGAAAAGATGCTCAATGTTATAGGTTTTTGGGAAATTGAAAATTTAAACAATGAGATACAACTATGCACCTATTAGATTGATCAAAATCCAAATTGCTGACAAAATACTGGTGAGAAAGTACAGCAACCAGAGGTCTCACTCACTGCTGGCGGAAGGACAGAATGGTACACCTACTTTGGAAAAATTTTTTAAAAAAACAACAACAACTAAACATATTCTGCCCAAGGATTCAGCAATCACATCCCTTGGTATTTGCACAAAGGAATCAAAAATCTATGTCCACACAAAAATGTTATGTCCTGCACTAGGATGTTTATAGCAGCTTTATTTATAATTGCCAAAATTTGGAAGCAACAAAATTTCCTTTAGCAGGGAAGTGAATGAATAATCTGTGGTTCATCCAGACAATGGAATATCACTCAGCACTAAGAACAGATGAGCTGTCAAGCTATGAAGGAATAGAGGAATCTTAATGCACTGTAAGTAAGAGAAGGAAATCAGAATGGCCACATACTTTAAAATTCCCATCATATGTCATTCTGGAAAATGTATAACCATGGACATAATAAAAAGTGGTTTCCAAGGTTTAGAGGTAAAGCAGATATATAGAATAGGCACAGGAGATGTTTAGGGCAGTGAAACTGTCCTGAATGATACTATAATGGTGGGTACATGTCATTATATGTTTGTACAACACCAAGAGTGAACCCTAATATAAACTATGGACTTTAGGTGATAATAATATGTAGGTTCATCAGCTGTAATAAATTCTACATATTATTTATCCATTCATCCAATGATGGACACATGGGTTGCTTGGTATAAGCATTTCTTAGGGGAGATTTCATTGGTAATTTGGGCTGAAAATTATTTGTTGTTGCATTCTTTACATTCAAGGTTATTATCATCTCTCATCTACAAAGAATATTTTGTGATTCAAATGGAGATAAATTTAGAAATTTCATAGAAGTTGACTCCTTCTGAAATAAATTCAATGCAGTAAGCAAAAGGAAATTCTAAAAAATTCCACATGTTCTCAACACGATTCAAGAAAACACCTGTATTTTTAACCTCATCAGAGTGAGGAAGGAATGGTAAGAAGGACAGTGAGGAGATAACGGGGCCCCTTTTGACGAGCTGTATAGCTGGATGACTTAAAGACCATAGGAAAAGGAATTATTGACTTAGAAGATAAACTTTAAAATTTCACCCCAGACTCGACTAAAATAGGAGTAGAAAATGCAGAGAGAAATCTTTTTAAAAACATAGAGATTCAATCTATGTGCAATGGATGTTTCCAAAATAGAAAATATACAGAGAAAAATAATAACCACTGAAATAAAAGATGAAAATATATATACACATATAAACCATATATACATATACATATATATACAAAATATATACCATTTAGAATTAAAATTGAAAATCCTTATATTTCAGAGATCTGGAATTTCTATGAGAAATTACAGCTATACATTCATGACAGGGATTTTAGTAGGCAGATGACTAAGAAGAAATAACAATAATCCAACCTGCAGCAAGTCTTTGGAACTACACAGGTATTTCTGGAAGAATTTTCAAACCAAGGACTCCTATAAATAAGGATACCTGAAAAATAGAAAAAGCCATGGAAGTCAATGTCTCTCCACAGCACTAGGATGTGTAAGTTAGATGACTATTTAAAAGACAAAAAGTTGTTCTGTACCGTACTGGTTGCCAGCAATGTGTGAAGGCAAGATAATATATTCTCAAGCATGTAAGAATACAGAAATTATCCACACATCAAAGATACAATTTCAAGTTCGAGAAAATTGTGAATGAAAGAGACAAATAGAGAATAAGGAAACTAGTTAGCTATAAAGAGATAAGGTAAAATATTGCAAGGGTGCTTCAGTTTGTGCTGCCTAAATTTGTATTGTATAGCTTATTGCACTAGTTAAACAAAATAGTTTTAATAATCAAAGAGGCATTCTTAAAAACTCATTAAAAATTTTTAATGTGTCCTATTATGTATAAGCTTCACTCGTATTTTATGTCTAGGAGGATGAACTCCATGCTGACTATTTAGTGGGCTTGGGCTACCACAATAAAATACCACAAACTGTGTAGCTTAAACAAGATTCTCTCACAGTTCTGGAGGCTAGAAGTCCACAATCAAGGTGTCTACAGATTGTTTTCTCCTGAGGCCTCTCTCCTTGGCTTGCAGATAACTGTCTTCTTGCCGTATCCTCATCTGACATTACCTCTGTGTATGTGCATCCTTTGGTGTCCCTTCCTCTTCTTATAATATGGCGACCAGTTGCAGTGGGTGAGGACCCTACCCATATGACCTTATTTAACCTGAATGAACCCTTAAAGGCCAGATCTTCAAATTTAGTCACATTGGGGATTATAACTTCAACATACGAATTTTGGAGGGATACAGTTCAGTCCATAACAGAAACTGCCTGTCTCCTTGGGCTGACATAACAAAATCTATTACAGTGTCTTCTGCACAGTCTCTGAGTCCCAGGAATAGTCACACATATAATCTAATAAACCAAATCCAATAAACAAAATATATGCTCATCCATTATAGTATTTAACCATGAAACATTAGAAGTTTGTAAAATTAGGACCAAAATAAGTATATAGGATGTCACCATTTTTAACATTTAAAAGTATATAAGTAATTATGTGCTCCTTGGGAATACATATGGACAAAAATAAAAATATCCATAATCCCACCACCTGAAAGAGGCTCAGGAACCTGCAAAAATAAGGGGCCTTTATTATCTCGCCCTAGAGTAAGCATTGGAATAAGTTTAACAAGTCCCCCAAGAGAGAAGCCACCAAGCCATCTTCATCATGCATTGGGCACAGTGCCCAAAATATGTTCATCAAGTTGGCAAAAGCCCAGCTGAAAGCATTCTGGGTTTTAAATTCTAAATAGAACCTCTATAAAAGCTCTTTTAATAAGCATCTTACTAAAGGATAAAAAAAAATTCAAATAAAAAGCTACCAATTCTAGACTTGCTAGTTTCAGCACCAGTGTTCAACACAGTGGTCCCTCTCTGGGAAAAAAAAAAAAATGCTTCAGAGGAAATGTCTGGAAAGAACATAAACTCTTACTTCCCAAGGGCCTTGCAGAGCTGACATAAGCAAATTAAGCAGGGCGGGGAAAAAGAAAAGAAAAGAAACCATTAGCTAATGAAAGATTCTGGGAGGTCAAAGATACCTGGGACTTGATTCTTCCAACCTGAGGAAATAATAATAACAACAACAACAACCTCTAGCCCACACATGGGCCAGAATGGAAAACAGCTTGTCTCTCCACACCCAAGGGGACCCCTTCCTCATACCGACCAAACTTTCAAACCTAATTAGCAATTCTGAAAATAGTACAGACTGCTACTGGTGCTTTTTGCCTTCATTGCAATGCGGAAAGTGAAATTCAGGTTGATGAGCAAATGGATTAATCTCTGACCTGTTAATTATATCTTTGCTTTAAAACACATAAAAGATTGACCCAAAGAGCAAAGCCCTCGAAATGCACTTACTCAAAAGTTTGTTGTTCATTCTAGAACCAAACCCAGCCCCTCATAATAATTAATCTCAGGTTCTGGTGTATCATTAGATCCCACTTTCTTCCTGAACTGGACCATGAAGCTATCCCAGGATTTAAAGGAGGTATAGCTGATCAGGGAGACAGAACTGGCACTTTTAGATCAAGAGTCTTCTCTGGTGTTATTTCATGAAAGAGTCCAAAAAAATTAGAATCAAATCCTTGCATTTTAATGCATGAAGATAACATTATTTTTCTTCCTTTGGGGTTTTTTCCGACATTACTTTTAACTAAGATGGCAGAAACCCTTAAATTAATGAAGTCCTCCAGCATGTGGCCAGAGTGTAAAGGCCCCTTTCTGTGCTCAGCCAAAGGGAAGTCAGAATTATCAATCAGCCCTAGGATCAAAGGGAAGTCTGATCCTGGGGATTTTTTTATATCTCCCCCAGGGCTAGAGATAATTTTCCAGCCCACATTTCTGACTACAACTATCTTTTATGATAGCTGCTCTGTCAGAAGTTAAAGATCAGTACATTTCAGAGGAATTTAGTAGAATCTTAGCATTGATGTTCAGTTTACAGATACAATGTATTTATGTATCCAATGTTATACCCTTACACATACTCACCAATAAATAGTCACTGTTATAATGCGTTATTTGAGTTTAACTAGAGTATATTTAATTTTACTAGCCACATATACAATACATATATGTGTGTGTGTGTTACATTTTCATTTAAAAAATGTTGCCTGTTTAAAATTGTCAACATTGACCAAAGATTTGGAATCACTATTCTTTTTTTTTTTCCCCTAAACCCTTGATTTCTAAAAATTTCTAAGTTTCTTAGATTTGGTTTGTATTAAGGACTTGAAAGAGCCAGTATGGAGGGATTTCAGTTCGTGGTATGAGCAGTGATTACTGGGTGAGGAGAGAAGGGGACTTGTCAGGAGTGGGTTCATTCAAGAGCAAAAGATCTAACTTTTTGAAGAGCTGCTTATAACCTGGAAAATCACAGTGTTCGTGGGTGGGGCTCTCTCAGATAACCTGCCTACATTCTGATGTAGAACATGAGGATAGCTGTTGCTTATGGTGTGTGTGTGTGTGTGTGTGTGTGTGTGCGCGCGCACACACACACAAGCACCTTCACATGCACAAGAACCCTACTGGACTAATAGAAGTAAGAGTGGAATGAAGTCATACACAACTGGACTCAAATCCCTGCTCTCCTCCTTTCTGGCTATGTAGATTTGAAGGTAGTAAAGGCAAGTTTTCAGGTTACCTGGATCCCTAATATCAACAGTTATATAAGCAATTTTTGCCTTATCCTTCCATACACTTTGTTCTGACTGGAATAATAAGGGGGAAACTGGAATAAAAAAAGTGATAAACCATTTGTCAGAGTTTTTCTTATTTAGGTTGTGCGATTAAAATTGGATAATGCTTTCCTCATTTATTTAGTATTTACTGACAGATATTTAAAAATATACCCCATTGTCCCATATTTCCCAACAGTATCTAGGGATGCCAAAAAACTACAACAGGATGTTATAGCTGCTGACCATCAGGATTGTCTGTGTAGAGTTCATCCAAAAGTGGGAACTGAGGGTCTTGAGCTCTGTCCTGTAAGTCTCGTTCCGTATGAGCACAGATAAAAGTTGGTGACCACTGGTATTAATCAGCTCTCTATTATTGCAATAAATTCCAGAGATAATCAATGTATAAAGAGAAAAGGTTATTTTTGCTTACAGTTTTGGAAGGTTCAGTCCATGATTGAGCAGACCTATTGCTTTCAGGTTCATGGTTCAGCACATCATGGAAGGAGGATGTAGAACAGCAAAACTACTCACCTCATGGCAGGAACACAAAAGAGAAGAGAAAGAGGGGGCTGGGGTCCCAATATCCCCTTCAAGAGCATGGCTGAAAGACCTCCCACTACGCCCTACCTCTTAAAGGTTCTACCACCTCCCTGTAGTGCCACAGACTGGGAACCAAATGGGAATCCATTTAACACATGGATTTGGGGTGGGGGGCATTTATCCAAATCATAGCACCACTGTTACTACCCAGAATTGCACGATAATATGGGGCTTAAAGAGAATTCTGCTGTGATTCTTGATGGCTTCCATATTCACAAAAAAATAGATGATCCATCCCCCACCTTGGCTTTTTGAACCCTAACATCCACCACCCTATCTCAGTCAGTGACTCCCACAGGCATTACTCTAGGTCTTTGACAGACCAGTAACTGCCTCACTTCCAAACTCTCAGTTCTGAGTATATCCCTCTTGGACCATCATTTCCTTTGCACTTCACTTTTGCAACTGCAGTCTTTTGATCTAACTGCATGATCCTAAATGTTTTCATCTCCTTCCTTAGATAAGATTTTGTGATTTTCACTGTAACCCATCATTTGCTCCTGTGTACCTTTGTCACTCATCTTGTGTTAGTCAGCTTTCCATTCCTATGACAAAATAACTGAGAAAAACAATATGAAGGAGGAAAATTTTTCAGTGTTTTCAGTCCATAGTCCCTTGGCCTCATTGCTGTAGGTTTTTGGTGAGGCAAAACATCATGGCAGGGAATACCTGGTGGAACAGAGCTGCCCACCTCATGACAGCCAGGAAGCAGAAAGAAGAAGGGAGCCGGGATAAAATATACTCTTCCAGGCATGCCCCCAGTGACCTACCGCTTCCAAGGAGGCCCCACCTCCTGAAATTCCCACCCCCTCCCTGTAATGCCACCAGCTGGAGACCAAGCCCTCAACACACAAGCCTTTGAGAGACATTCCAAATCCAAACTATAACACCAGGCAAAATTCAGTACTGGTTAAACCCAGCTCTTTGCTACTCTTTACTTGCTCCCAGGCAGCAGGAAAGTTCTACCTGGATTTTAGGACCACAGATCTCAAGGGCCCTTAGGAGCTCACTCCTAAAAGCCCTTACCACACTTAGACTAGGCTGCTTCATTCTTTTTTCTCAAACCTACAGTACCCACTCCCTCTCTGCCTCAGTTGATGACCTGCCTTTCTTATTGAACAAATTTGGGGCAATCAAAACATAACCAACTTGTGCTCCACCACCAAGTCCACTGGCCTGCTGCATGTGGACTCCCATAATGTACCTCCCTTCCTATGAGAGGCCAGCCTCTCCACGTGTGCACAGGATCCTATCCCATCTAAGAAAGTTCAGTCCTGAAATAAGCTCCTCTCTCTTTTGCATTGTCAGTTCTAGTCTCCACTTGATCATTCCATCCCCCCACATACCATCTGGCAGGAAACTCTAGTGGCTTTTCTTCATTCATCAGTCTTCCACAGGCTTCATATTGTGAGTGGTCTGCCCCCACCTACTACTTCCTCCTTCTTTTCTACTTATTTCTAACCTTCCTTGTCCTCTTTCTGATCCTTTAATACCACAAGCTGGTTCTTCCTGCAGGGCTGCTGCACTTCCTGTTTCTCTGCTTAGCAACTTTCCCCAAGAGATTTAAATTTTTCACTTTCTTCCTCCATGGAGATCTTTCTTTCAAATGTCACCTCCTCAGAAAAGTGTTCCATAACATCCAGTTATAAAGCATTCTCCACATATTTCCAGTCACTCTTTATTTTTATCCATTGTACTTATGCTGTAATTTATGTTTGCTCCCCCTGAGAATCACAGCCTCTAGGGTCAGGAATGTGCCTGTCTGTCCTATTCAAGGCTGTTTCCCAGCATCTACTAGAGCAGTACCTGGCTCATGGCAGGTGTTCCATAGAACATTCGTATCCATTGAGCCCAGGCTCAGGCCCTGGCTCAGCCACTTCAGATCCTGGACGCCTGAGGCAAGTCATTTAATTTTTTTACTGTCCCCCAGCTTCTCTCCTCTTGGCTTTTGAAATACATTCAAGCATGGTCTGACATCAGTAAAAGTGCCAAGGCATAAGCCATTAAATGGTTGCAGTTATGAAAGGAAAGGGGACATAAAAAGATTGTCTCTTGAGAGGGGGTTAACCTTCAAGGAGACTAGAGGGATAAGTTATATATATGTAACATAAGTTATCCTATACACACATTTTATAACCTTTAGAAACATAGGACAAATTTAAGACAACTACTTTTTCAAATAATATACATATTTTTCTTTACCATCAAAGCACCTTTCCAGATGCTTTAAAATTAAAGCAATGAATCCAATGTTTAATCATGAACTTCTAATTTCCTGTTCTACAAAGTGTCTTACAAGTCTAGAAACACCGGAGAAATTTTTGTGTTTGTGTGTGTGTGTGTGTGTGTGTGTGTGTGTGTTCCCTGCCTGCTCCAAAAAGGATTTCAGGTTACTTACAGAATAGATGAGTGCATACTTTTAGCCAATAAATAGTGAGGCTCCAGGATCAGGTGCATGTCCCATGACCATGGTGGGGACAGTAGCACTGGGGCTGCAGTGGAGGATTGAGCTCCACATATTCAAGTAGCTTTCGCCAAAAGAGAAGTGAGACCAGTTACACAGTTCAGTTTCCAGGGGATGAAAACTGGCCAAAGTTTCTCAGGAGAAATGCAACCATTGTTGATTCTCCAACCAGGAAGATATTCATCCCAAGGTAAAAGAACATGTTGAAAAACTCTCTGGATGGAAAAGAAATAGACTGAAGAAAGATTGTGTTAGTTTCCCATTGTCGCATACCAAATTATCCAAAGTTCCCTCACAGTTCTTCCAATCAGCAACCCAGCATAGTAAAGCTATGTTTTCTACTCACTTAGTCTAATACATGGTAAATACCTGAAATAACACATCAGCCAGACTGAAATCTCATCTGAAAGTTCTAGAGAAACGCTTGTTTCAAACTCATTTTTGTTGGCAGAATTCAGCTCCTACAGTTGTAGGACTGACAGGGCCTGTTTTCTTACTGGCTTAGCCAGGGGCCACTCTCAGCAATAAGGGCCTGCAATTCCTGCCACATGGCCCCCTCCATCTTCAAGCCAGCAATAGTACATTCCGTCCTTCTCACTTTGAATCTCTGATTTGCTCTCTTTATAACCACCCAGCCTCCCACCTCTGGGCTCTAGATGGAAAGGGTACAGGTTAGGTCCACCTTTGTTTCTTTTTTTTTTTTTTTTTTTTATTGATACCAGGAATTAAACCCAAGGGTGTTCTACTGAGCCACAACTCCAGCCCTTTTTATATTTTTAATTTTGAAATAGGGTCTAAGTTGCCTAGGGCCTCACTAAGTTGCTGAGGTTGGCTTTGAACCTGAAATCCTCCTGTCTCAGTCTCCCAAGTCACTGGGATTACAGGCATGTGCCACTGTGCCAAGCTGTCTCCCTTTTTTAAAGTCAGCTGGTGACATACAAGGAAACCTAGTCCCAGGAGAACTGGCAGAGCCTAGAGTGTGGAAATCTTGTGGCTCATCTAATATTTCTACCTTAGATGGCTCAAAAGGGTCCCCCAGTCCTCCTGGGTTAGGAATTTGGGAATAAAGGGAGAGATACTGAATCTCAAAGGAAGCACCCATGAACCAATGAAATGCAGGAAACACCCATGAACCACTGAGATGCAGAAAGCACTCCTGAATAGTTGCAACTTCTAAGTGACCCAACCCATGCCCTTGACCCCTATTAGCAAAAGTAACCTGAAGGCAATGCACAAGCCCAGGAAAAGCTGGAGTTGTAGAACTCCACCCTGTCTCCTCCTCAAATCCAGCCCCCCTCTCCTATGAGCTGCCAAGTCCATCCAGGTCCCAAAGTAATCAGGTAGATGTTCCTAACTCCCTCATGTTTCTCCTCTTTTTTGGTGGGGTGTGGTGGGGGACAGGTACTGGGAGTTTATCCCAGGGACACTTTACCACTGAGCAATATCCCCAGCCCTGTTTTATTTTTAGATAAGGTCTCCCCAAGTTTCTAAGAACCTTGCTAAATTGCTGAGGCTGGTCTCAACTTGCCATCCTCCTGCCTCAGCCTCCTGAGTCACTGGAATTACAGGCATGTGCCACTGCACCTGGTTCTCCTATCATCGAATGAAACAAGATCATAGAAGAAGAATGAAACAAGATCATAGAAGAAGTTCTATCTACCCTCACTTCCCCCACACTTTTCAGCCCTGCTACCCCTACTCTCAATCTGTGATCCTTCATCCCAGGTCTATGGGGTCAATGACTCCCAAATAAGGGAGGAACACTTGTCAGCTCTTATCTGGGTGGACAGTGGGTACAGATGCTCGCATAAGCTTACTGCACAGCTGCTTTTTTAAAAATTTCTCTGAAGACAGGTTTTTGTTTATAAATAAATTATCAGCTTGACATGGATTCCTTGAAAAGCTAGGGATAGAAAAACGTGAACAAGTCTACCAGCTTATTAAATTAATCCAGATAAAAGTGGCATGCCAGACAGAACATTTGTCTTCTTGAAGTGTGTGTATATAATAGAACCTGGATGCACAGGAAAAGGATCCAGTTATAGGGAAGGCAGAGGCAGTTCCAGAACTGCCTTTGGTCACTTCTTTTCTTCAGAGCAACTTTTTCTTGTAATTAAACCATCAGCCCTCATTCCCTCAGTCCCTCTGAATCCCTCCCCGAGCTACTTCCCCTCTCCCCATGACTAGCCCTGAGCCAGACCCCTCCATCAGGCTGGCAGTGAGCAGGTCAGGGTTGTGGATACTCCAGGCTCTTCCTATCCTACCTTTTTTCTTAATCATAAAGGATGGAAGTCTTTTTTTATGGTCTTCGCTCACCAGAACTTCCACAGTGTTAGTGACTATCTGATTAAAGGAGTCTGAGGTTCCTCAATTTTTAAGAGAATGTAGTTTTTTTGTTTTGTTTCGTTTTGGGTTTTTTTGGTGGGGTGGGCTACCAGGAATTAAACTCAGGGGCACTCGATCACTGAGCCACATCCCCATCCCTATTTTGTCTTTTATTTAGAAACAGGGTCTCACTGATTTGCTTAGTACCTCACTTTTGCTGAGGTTGACTTTGAACTTGTGATCCTCCTGCCTCGGCCTCCTGAGTTGCTGGGATTACAGGTGTGTACCACCACAGGTGTGCACCACCACAGGCATTCAAGGAAGTATTTGAGTACTTTCACAAAGGAAACTTTCCCTGTTGATTCTGCTTATATATTCATTCCACAATCAACTAGGATAACAGGTTCCTATAGTTTTTATCTTAAATGTTTCTCAAAGGCCCATATGTTGACTGCTTGGTCCCCAACTTGGCCATATTAAGAGGTGATAAAGCTTTAAGAAGTAGGGCCTAGTAGGAGATCTTCTGGTTATTGGGGATATGCCCTTGATGGGGATAATGGGACCTCAGCTCCTCTCTCTTCCTCTCTTTCACTTTCCCACCATGAGGTAAACAGCTTTGCTCCATCACATGCTCCCCACCCTGATGTACCACCTCACCACAGACACAAAAGCAGCAGGGCCAATGATCATGGACTGAAATCTCCAAACTATGAGCCAATATAACCTTTTCTCTTTATAAATTGATATTTCTAGTATTTATTATAGTAACAGAAAGCTGACGAACTCACAGGCTCCTCTTTGGATCTTTTAAAGAGGTTTCGACATGGATAAAATGTTAAAGTAGAAAGATATTTAAGCAGGGAACCTTTTCTAAAGGATACAAATATACTATATTAATAACTCAAAGGTTTAGACACGGATCAATGCTTTTTGTTGGTTTTAAGGGTATGGCATATTTAGAACTCTTCTGAGGTGAACCAAATTATCCAATAAAAGGAAATGGATTTCCCCTCCACAGTGAATTGAGGGCTCAAGTTCTGGACTCTGGCCCCTGTTTGTCTGATACAATCAGCGAGGTGACCTCAGGCAGTTCTTTTATTGGCCTGTTTATGCTTCCTGTTTCTCATCTGCGAAGAAAAGAATCGACTCTGAGACAATCTGCTTACGTAATTTTTTCATTTTTAAATTTTTTATTTCACACGGCCCTTATTAATACTGGATGGGGATGATTATTATTAATTTAAAAGGTCAGAGGTTAGATCACAATATAAATGCACAACAATCGACCTTGATCTAATTTAGGGCATTTATTAGGTGCCAGGCTTTGTGCTAAGAGTATTATACACTTTATCTCATTCAATTCTCAGGAGAACTCAGTGAGATAGGTTCTATTATGACCTCCATTTGATAGAAAAGCAAAACAGCAACAAAAATAAACTGAGCATTAGAGCAATGGATTGCCCTGCCCTGAGCCACACAGTCTGAGGAGCTGGCAGAGAAATGGCAGCACTGGCTCCAGCTTGCCTGCCTCTCAACACCATATTGTATACCCGCCTATGACCACTTTCATAAATGCCCCCCAAAACATCTGTCTACTCCTGATCTGGGAAATTCAATATCCATGCCTGAATTTTCAATTTCTTTTTAAAGATTAAAATGAAACATTACTTAGTTATTATGCTATTTGTAATCTACTTTAAGCCAATGGCCAATGTAAAATATTTCAGTGAACTGCTATTGTAAGGACTGCAGATTCAACAGCTTCCAGGGAGCCAGGGCAGTATCATGCTTCATCAGATCTGAGGTACCACAAATTATAAGACCAATCACTGATTTTTCTTACCACTAAGCTAGAAAAACTTTTGCAATTAAAATTTCAAGATGCACCAGTGGTCAGCCAGACCCTGATTTCAGAGGTCTTCAAATGTGAAAAAATGGGTGTTCTAGAATTGATCAAACACAGTCACAGGGGCCTGGTAAGGTGTGGTACTTCTAATGAGGACTGCTGTTTCTCAGCTTCAGCTGCGTGGTGCTGGAAATTCTGATGTTTTAAAAAGAAGTCTGAAAAATCCATATTTTAGTTAAAATTTCCTGCTTTTAAAAAATATATATTCTTGGAAATAATTTTTTCAAAAAACTCAAATACTCCATGGGTCAAAGCAAAAGTGTCAGTGGAGCATACAGCCTGCAACCTTACTTGTGCCCAGTGGGTCCCCCTTAATGGATTAAGCCAAATGAGAATGATTGACCCACAGAGAATGGGGGAAAACTGGGTAATTGTCATCCAGACAGTAAAGTAAGATGAGCTGGACTAGGATGCAGTAATGGGGAAGCAAAGAAGGTCATTTGTCCCTGATGGATGATGCAGTTCCAAGCTTCATGGCTGAGGGGTTGCTAGCAGAGTGGAAACAGTTTTGAGGGTTGGTTAGAGATAATTCTAAACTATCTGTCTTTCCATTACCCTTAAGTACTTCTCAAAGCAGCAGCATCACCTGGAAACTTCTAAGAAATGCTGACTCAGGATTCCTCCCAGACTTAAAAAATCAGCCATTAGAGCCTGTGATCTGTGGTTTATGAAGTCCTGCAGGTGATTCTGATGCATGTTTAATTTGGAGACCCTCAGCACTAGGGCAAATATAGTGATTCAACTATTTTCTAGTGGCTGGGGATGTAGCTTATTGGTAGAGTACTTGCCTAGCATGCATGAGGCCTACAGTTTCAATCCCCGGTATGGGGAGGGGAGATACTAAGAATCATTGGGGAATATCCAGCATTCAATTAATTTAGCTAGCATTCGTATTAGCATACTGCTTCTCACACATTCTCATACCTTCTTTTTGGTCAGCCAAATGAGGAGCATCTCAAACACAACACCCCTTTGCCCAAAGCAGATTTACTCTTGGTGCTAAAATCTTGCAGTCCTATGTGGTCAAAAGCAGTCAGAGTAAAGAAAATCATTCCTAACAAATTAATGCACTATTTCCAACTCACACCATGAAAACTGTAGGAGAAACATCTCATTTTCTTCAATCCCTCTCTTCTCCCCAGGGAGCCCTGAAATTGGGAAGTCTGTACCTTGTCCTCAAAGCAATAAAGAAAGCAGGAGGTGGGAAGACTCTGGTAGTTGACTTAGGAATAGCAGCTTCAGAAAGCAGAAGGGAGCAGGGAGAATATGAACAAAATATAAGCAAAATATGAGCAAAGGAGAGAAGAGCTGTCAGTGGGGACAGAGGATAAATAATGCCTAATTCTCTACAATTAAAATAGTGTGCATAGAAGAACTGGCCCTGTACTTGGAACATAATTAGTGCTCACCCCTGTTACTTATCTTCTTGCCCCTTTGATGGGCCCTTGAAGTCTTTCAACTCAGGGGAGGAGATGCCTTCGATGCAGTTGACTTAGAGAACTTTACATTTTTTTCATCTCTATATGTAACTTGGCCTTTCTGGGTACTGGCCTTTCTGTTGGATAACTTGAAAATAAGTGGCTTTACTGCATAACAGTCATATTATGAGTCTCTAACAAGAGAAATGTACTCGAAGGTGCTCTATAAACATTTGTAATGTGTGTGTTTGTTTATAATTTGCTCATTTGAAATATTTGGAATTTTAAGCAGAACTTGGACACTGAATTGGTTTGATTTTTTTATCACAGAACTATATTTACTTATTACTTCTGAAATATTTATCATAATCATAAGAGGATATTAATTGAAACTTAGTTATAACTGCTCAATTCACAATAGCTAGATTATGGAATCAACCTAGATGCCCTTCAGTAGATGAATGGATAAAGAAACTGTGGTATATATACACAATGGAATATTACTCAGCCATAAAGAAGAATAAAATTATGGCATTTGTAGGTAAATGGATGATGTTGGAGACTGTTATGCTAAGTGAGATCAGCCAATCCCAAAAATCCAAAGGCCGAATGGTCTCTCTGATAAATGAATGATGATGCATAATGTGGGGGGGAAAGGTAGCAAGAAGGGAAGAAGGATAGATAGCATAGAGGGAAGGGAGGGGTGGGGTTGGGGGGGGATAAAAGTAATAACAGAAAGTGTGACAGATACCATTTCCCTGTGTACATGCATGAACACACAGATGGTGTGACTCTACTTTGTGTACAACCAGTGAAACAATAGCTGTACTCCATTTGTGTTCAATGAATCAATAAGTAAATAAAAAAAATCTGTAATCTTACATACCTGGAGTGGAAAATAAAGTATTCCATCAAGTTAACATTTGGTAATAATTTTTGCAAACAAATTCAACATTGATATCCAAACATTTTAAATCTTAAACAGAAACTATTACAGGCAAATAAAATTTTAATTAATAAACTTATAAAAACTGATGAGAGGGTTAGGAGTGCAGCTCAATAGTACAGCATTTGCCTAACATGCTTGGAGGCCCTGGGTGATTGGTGTGATTTCGTGTTAACCATATTTTAAATTGACATGGACTAATTGCACATATGTGTGGGATAAAGTGTGACATTTCATCATCAGATCAGGGTAATTGGCCATAAATTTCAATTTCTGGCATCGTTTTCTATTTGGTTTTCTGTAACTAGACCCTTTTAGGAGAAAGAATTCTATAATTATTTGAGAATAATCATGGCAATTGGCATCTATTGTCTTAGATGTTTATCATTTCTTAATGATGGGAACATTCAAAATTCTCTCTACTAACTATTTTGAAATATCAATTGTTGACAACCAGAATCATTCTACTGTGCTACAGCACAGAAGTTATTACCCCTATCCAACTGCACCTCTGTCCTTAATGCCATCCCGTCCCCATACCTCCGTCCCCACACCCTTCCTAGGCTCAGGCAATCACTAGTCCACTCTCCTCTTCTATGAGATCAAATTTGAACTTCCACATCTAAATGAGAACATGGTGTTTCTCTTTATGTGCCTGACTTATTTCACTTCTCTTTCACTTCCATCCATGTTACTACAAACGACAGGATTTCATCCTTTTTTTATGACTAATATTTCACTGAAGGAACTAAGGATGTATTATCTTAAAACTTACAAATTGGTATGTTGATTTTTTTCACGCTGAAATCACTTGAGGGACAGTAACTTTGGAAAGGCCATTTGACCTGTCTTTCCCATCCTGCAACGAGACAAGGATTCTTTTTCGAAGGCTGTCGTTCACATACCAAGGCTGGAAAATAGCCTTTATCACCAGAGACTGGTAATGGGGCTGCAATGAACCTGAATAGGCAAACTCTGAAGATATCCTTATCTTCCACCAGATTCTGCATTTTCCAACCCCTTTTCTCTTTTAGTGACAACCTCAGCATTTACTGCCCTAACCAGACATCTATCTGTCCTGTCATTCCTTCACAAATTTATTGCTCTTTGTCTAAAAAGTATAAAGGTAATAAAACTTTTTTGCTTTTCTCTTATTAATCAACTTTTTTATTAATTGGATTCCTAGATCCAGCCAAAGAGCCCACATCAGCACTAAGGGGGATAGAGAAAATCTGCAGTGTGTATATACCACATTTTCTTTATCCTTTCATCCATCAGTCAGATTTTGTTTTTTAAGGTGGTTTAGAGGCATATCAGATTATCTAATAGACTTTATCTTGAAGGCAAAAGTATATTGAACTTTAAGGGAATTTTGATCAAAAATGGAACTCCTAATTCCCTGCTTTGGACTACTGATAGGAAACAGCTTGGATTTTTTTTATTCATAATGTAATACTACCTTGTACCTGATTTTTAGATTCCATTGTAAGTCATGGAGCCTTGTACTTTTAATTTTTAGGCAAATCAGAGTTCTCTGGACCAGAGAAATAGATAAAGGCTCAGTGAAGCCACGAACTTCAATTTCTGGCATCATTTTCAATTTGGTTTTCTGTAACTAGACCCTTTTAGGAGAAAAAATTTCTGTAATTATTTGAGAATAATCATGGGTAGAAATGAAGTTACCACGTCAAAATGGGGTATAAGTTGGCCAGGGTCCTGTAGGAAGTGCCATGCATACTACAAGGAGAGTCTCCAGCTTTGACTCAAAGGAGGTAAACCCAGCACTCAACCATTCTGGGTTGCAGTTCAGAGAGATCTTTGAAATCTCCTCCTTTAGCTACAAAATGCATGCACATTTTGCATTTAACTTTATGCTTTTATGTCTATTTTTAAATCAAAAGATTTACTTTAATTTTGAGTAAAATTGATGCTTCAAGGCAGACACCTTCCCCTGGGCACATCTGCATACTTCTAAGGAATGACAGCACCCATCTGAGGAGTCCTGGGAGGCTGGAAGGTGGAAGAAGTAGGCCATCGTGCATATATGACTGAGTGATTAGACACAGTTGAGTATTTTTAGAAACAGCCTCATCTTTCATGCAGTGATATTGTGTAAAGGCAAAGTAGAAACTGAATAATGTGGTGGAGAGCAAAGGCCGAAGGAACCTTGTCAACAGAGCTAAAAGTCTTCCTTTGTTGAAACAGAAGCCCCCTACTAGAGTGAAAAGAGCAGACAGCAACTCTGCTTTGCTGAACTGCATTTTGAGGTGTGTCCCAAAGCCATGTAAATTCATACTTAAAACTTTTAAAAGACAGTGTAAGAATGGAAGCAGGAGAGATGCATTTGAATTAACCCCAAAGCCCTTCATTCAACTCCAAGATCCTTGCCAATACCCTACAGAATCATCTGCACACCATCAACAGGCTTGGTTCGGAATCTGCTAAGCCATTTGCCAAGTAGACTTTGTTGTGCAAACATTTATGAGGAGCTGCCAGAGCTGCATCTGAGATGCAGGGGCAGCCTGACCCAGCTCCAAGTGATTGGAATAACAACCAGACCTTGGACACAGACCAAAGGGAATGTGTCAGACCTGAGCAGACAAGCAACATGCCCACATCCCTGATGTCCCCACCTCTCTGCCTCAGGTCATTTCAGGGTGAAGCTATTTTGGCTGAGCCTTTGTGTCATTCTCACAGTCAACAAACTGTAGTAGAGTCTGTCTGAGTGCAGCAGATTTCTCAACCTCCAACGTGCCTCCGCAGCTCATCTCCAACAAGAAGTCAGGGGTGCCCAGCCTTCCCAAGACCTGGCAGACGTGTTGTACTTCCTAGAAAATATTTGTCATGGCTCCGATTGCTTCCACCTTTATATCATCACGCTGGGGCTCAGATGACTTTGTAAATAATGTTAATAAAAAGTCAACTTTGGGTAGAATATTATGGAGTCTTAAATAATATGGGTTTCCCCTCCGGGTTTCTAAAGACTTTAGTACTTTTTTTTCTGTTAATAGAGCTGTTTGGTTTTTTGGTTTGTTTGGTTTTTTTTAACTGATACCTTTTAACTGATACATAAAAACAGCATATTTATGGAGTACCCTGTGATGTTTCAGTACATGTATATGCTGTGTTATGCTTAAGTCAGGGTAAACACACCTGTCTCCTCAGGCCTGTTTCATTTATAGTGAGAACACATAAAATCATTTTTTCTAGATTTTTGAAATATATAGTACATTACCATTATCTATACTCAATCTACTGGACAATAGCACACAAGAACTTATTTCTATCTAACAGTCGCTTAGTGCCCATTGAGACACCTTTCCCCACTACTCCCTCTCTCCTGTTTTGATATAATAAAAATTAAAAAAAAACACCTCTTTGTGCATACCCTGAATAGACAGCAAAGGAATATTTAAATACACAGAACAAAAATACGCATGCTAATAAAAAAAAAAGAAAAAAAAATACGTATTTAAGGTAATTTTAGCCTGGCAAGATATCCACACCTTTTAAAAAAATATAAATTGGAATCCATTCACTCTAAATTTGTATTTCTATAAGGCTCTGTTAAAATGATGGTTTTTGTTGTTTCCTCAAAGAACTTGTATTCTAAGAAGGATACAAGGTAGGGATACAAATTTTTAAGCTAGATTTAGGAAGAAAGACTAACAATTCCTTTGACTGTCTTGGGTAGGCAACTCTAATACTATAAGGCCACCCATTGCCTTTGCCCAGGCAGAGTTGAACAGTAAGGAATTTTGAAGCCCTGACTATTCCCTGGAGGATGGGCCATATACAGAGTTAAAAGATTGGTCTAACCTGAGGATGTAGTTAGTCTCCTTTATGTGTTGGTCATTTCTCTATGTCATCCAATCAATAGGCTTTGCATCTCTGTGACCAGAACACCTGACAAAAACAACTTAGAGGAGGAAAGACTTATTTTGGCTCATGGTTTCAGAGGATTCTATGGTCAGTCAGCTTTAAGGCAGAACCATCATGGCAGAAGGTCATGGCAGAGGAAAGCTGCTCAGTTCATGGCAGCCTGGAAGCAGAGCTGGAGAATGGATAGTGTCCAAACTCACCAATCCCAGCCATGTCTTATTCTGGTTCTTTATTATCAAATGAGAGTCTAAGAGACAGAAATCAGTTAAAAAGTTTGACAAGCTCTTCTCTCTCTTGATGCCAAGCCCCATTCCACCTGCCACCCCCATTAGTTCCCTCGATTGAGCAGCCCAGCATCACTGAGATGCACCTCACCCCTGGGCCTAACAAGAGTTTCCTGCAAGCTGTGGCCGAGCTCACAGGTCCACCAGGGATGCCTACTTCAAAAGGAGGAAGAGGTCTAAAAACCCCTTCTTATTCTCTTGAGCTGAAGCTGAGAGCCCTAGCAATGTACAGTCATTAATCCCAGGAGGTTGATGGGAACACTCAATCACAATTCTCACACCATCAAGAAGACTGAGAGAAGAAAGAAAGAGAATAAACCCAATCTACAAAAGGACTTTGAGCAAGAGATTATTGAATTTTCTACTTTTTCCCTTTTTCAGCACAGATTATCTTCTTAAAGATGGATACTGTGCAGATATGCTTGATACTCAGATTTTTAAAATTTGTTTTCTATAAACATAACATATTCAAAGGTAACTAGGAACAGTTTATTCTTCTTTGAAACAAATACTCAAAATCCTTTCTGAAAAAAGTTTTCCTAGAAGAAGAGGGAAACAAGGATTCTAGCAGTTTTGATTAACCAATCAACATATATTGAGCAATGACAGAGAATAAAACATTTTAGCAACCTGGTTTGCAAATACCTACTAGACTGTAGATAATCCATGTAACAATTATGTTCTGAAATTTCCCAGGAAGGCAATTAATTAAATAACAGAGACTTCAGAGTAGCTTCTTAATACCATGTTCAGGTTCCTCCCTAATGAACAGTTTCCTAGAAATCCCTAAATAATAATAATAAGTAGAGATACAGTGGTTTAACACTGCACTTTGCTAAATGAAAACACATTATAATTACAATAGTGAACATTCATTGACCTATCATTCTACTGCCTTAGGCCCTGCCTTAATAAATACTTTTTGCAAATTTGAATCCAAAAAGGCATTGTTTGCATAAGTAGTTACAAAGGAACTATAATATTACAGTAATTATGTTTGTTGATTTCTCTGAAAATACCCTCACTCCCATTCGCAGATCTTCCATTACTGGGGAAGATTAGGTTGCCAGCTTATTTTAATCAATAGTTGTCCAGTGAAATCACAACACTGTTCTCTTCCTTGCCCGTAGTTGGAGAAATAACAGTGTTGGAGAAAAAACAGCCTGTTTGTGTTGGAGTGTGAGTATCCATTTCAAAGCTTGTTTTGCTTGTCTCCCATTTTCCTTCTTCTTACAGATTTTTAAAAGCATTGGCTCTGATGAGACCGTCCAAGGGCAAGGAAGTCGGAGGCTGATCAGCTTTTCTCTCTCAGGTATGTGTTGTTCACCTAGAGGCCTTGCAAAGAGAATAAGAGAATGAGAATGCCATCAAAAGTAGGAAGCCCCTCGATTTCCACTCTAACCTACAAGTTACAAGTTACTCAGCCTCTCTGTTTCTCCACTTCCCCATTGGTAAAGCAAATATAAAAAGTAATCTGTTCAATTCCCCTTGACCTAATGAAGATAATGGAAAATTCAGTAAGTAATAAGTGTGTAAGTACTTTGAGGTGATGGGAATGTAAGATGCTGTTCTGATTTTCCTCCAAGACCAAGTAGCAATAATTGAGAGTTTACAAAGGGAATCCGGGAGAGCCAGGGGAGAAGAAATAGCTAAGCTTTCCTTTGTCCAAATAAAACTTCCAGTGGAGCCCAATTGGTAAAACAGATAAAACCATTTCAAAAAGCACATTCATGGAAAAAGAAGTGGAATCCAAATAAATTCTGCTAATTTAGTTAATAGTATTTT
This sequence comes from Glaucomys volans, assembly GCA_020662805.1. Lineage (NCBI taxonomy): Eukaryota > Metazoa > Chordata > Mammalia > Rodentia > Sciuridae > Glaucomys > Glaucomys volans. The sequence continues at coordinate 25,723 of JAJEJO010053744.1, forward strand.
AGTTAATGATTAAAAGTTTAAAAGAAGTATTGAGCAACTTGGGTTAAAATGATACATAAAGCTGAGGACTTCACACACTCCATCCCACCCAAGCGGTCTTTAAGAGGACAAAATGCCATGAAGCCCAAGGACTCCACTGACCACAATTTGAAAACTACAACCTTAACTTGTCAAACCAACAAACGTTACAGGCCATGAATGTCAGAGATCAGAGGTCACAAACATACAGTGCATGAGCCTCCTTGGGAGATGGACAGTTATCTGGGGCTTTTCAAGGCAAAGGGAGCCCAGGAGAGCAAATGGGTGTCTAAAGATCCATTGACAATATTAGCACGTGTCTGTCTAAGTTGAAAAAAGTGAGGGAAGAAGAGAACTCAAAAATTTTGTATCACTAGGTCGAATCAAACAACTTCTGACTTGTCATTCTCATGTTCCTGTTGAAATGCTTGAGAAACAACAATTATTACCAATCTCCAATAATAGTAGGAAAGAGGAATACTACACAATTCCAAGAGGAATTTTCACTAATCAAAGCTCCAGTGAGGTCAGATAGTCCAAGAGAGATGCCATGCAGGGCAGCCAGGCAGGAAGAAGGAAGGGACAAAGTCTCTATTCCTTTGTCCCTATTTTGCAGACCTGGGCTCACAGACCTAGCAGAGGAAAGAAAGCCCTTCCACCTAAACATGATTCACAGACTTGATGAGATCAATCTCCAGCACTCCCCCATATACTATTTATCTTACACTTAATCCAAAACAGTTTCCAGCAATGACATGTAACTGGTGATATAAAGTTGGTAGTTAAAAGAGCAAGCCTAGAATGGTAATAGAGCTCTAACACTCAGTAGGTGGACATGTGTCTGTGTGTTTAATTCACTGTGTGCGTCTAGGAAAAAATAAATAAATGCTACTGGAAGTATCAAAGCAAATCCCATAATTCAGAGAAAGACAAGATAGAAAGATCAGCTAATCTACAGCTAAGCAGTCTGTGAAGCATCAAAACATGACTAGATGCTGGTCATCTCCGAGTAGTTGGATTCATTTATTACAAGGATTTCTTGCCGAAAAGCAATTTAGTATATATTAGTTAATGTTCCATGTATCTGGAATCAAATGTCCCATAACATATGCTAATAAATTTTCAAAAAGTAGATGGTTGTGTTTCCAGATAGATACATCTATCCACATTTGTAATAAGGTAGAAAATATTCTAAAATTTGAAAAGATTTTCCGTGTTTTAAATGGACTTTTTCTATAATGCCTGATATGCTATTTAACCTCATTAAAACATACTTAAATTAAAATATTGCTTCATTTTATAGATTTCCAGGCCATGGGGTTGAAGAAAGGGATGTTTTTCAACCCAGACCCTTATCTGAAGATTTCTATTCAGCCTGGGAAGCACAGCATCTTCCCCGCCCTCCCTCACCATGGACAGGAGAGGAGATCCAAGATCATAGGCAACACAGTGAACCCCATCTGGCAGGCTGAGGTGAGTGCCAGGCCCCTGAAAGAAGGTGTAAGGAACAAAGCCAAGTGACTGACCCTAACCTTAAAGCTTATGTGATTTTCTTTCCTTTCATGGGGCCCCAGGCTCTGGTGCTAGCCCCCTGGCTCTGAGTCTTCTGGTCTTCAGAGGGAGTTGTGTTCTCTATAAATTGCTGCTCTTAGGGATCCAATCAAGGCTGTCCATTCACAGCTACTCTCAGTAGCTTCTTTTCTGATGCAGGACCTGTGCCTGCAAGCAGACAGCCTTTCTCTCTGCATTTGTGTGGGAGAAGAAAGAAAAGTGTGTTTGGCTGAGACTTACAGTTTCTCACAGCTCTTCCCATGCATGTAGTCTTCAAGCAAATGCATGAAGAGATGCCCAACTGCATTCTCAGCTCTCTAAACCAGTTCCACAGATCCTAAAATTATCAGGTTCCTGAACCCAGTAAATTAATGAGTTCTAGAGTATTCTTGATTGTGTTACAGATCATATTGCTTGATTTAAACAGATATGAAGCCTCATCACTAGCCATCTTGATGGTTTGTACAGTTTCTGGCAACTCGTTAGAGTAGTGAACAGTTTGATTTGTCTCATAAGATACTTCTGTACTTCTGAATTTATCTCCTCTTCCTGCCAGGAATTAGGCGATTCCTCAGCAAAGTCACACGTCAGACTTGACTGTATAGTGACTAAATCCTCTCCTAAAAAACGTGTAGAAAGTTGTCATAACCCATTTAGCTGCCCGAGCTCTCAGTCTTTAGCTTGAAGATACAACTGGCAAACCAAGTGGGTGGAGAAGCAGGAAGGGTCCAGGTAAGAGAGTGGATACAGTATAAGGCAGGAGTCAAAAGTACAACTTTTTGCCAAGTGCAGTGGTGCATGCCTGTAATCCTAGCAGCGCAGGAGGATTGCAAGTTCAAAGCCAGCCTCCGCAACTTAGCAAGGACCTAAGCAACTTGGTGAGGCCCTGTTTCAAATTAAAAATAAAAAGGGCTAGGGGTGTGGCTCACTGGTTAAGTGCCCCTGGCTTCAATCCCCATACAAAAAAACAAACAAAAAGTACAGCTTTTCAATCACACATACCTAGGTTCAAATCCCAGCTTAGCCAGTTATGTTTTGTAGATGTCAGAGACCTGTTATCCTCAATTGGAGCCTTGGATTCTCCTCATCTGCCTGTGACTGATGGATATGTGCGCCTGCTCATGGCATTTATTTCAGACAAGATTACTTCCTTTATTATTCAGAACAGACCACCTCTGAGGTAGAACTTTCAAGCATCCTTGACAAGAAAATGTAATTAGATATTTGGGAGCAGACCTGTTTCATTGTCTCTTAAATTACACCACCTCCTTCCTCAGCTTAATGACCCCTCTCCTGGGCTTCACGGAAGAGCTCTATTAGAGCTCTAAAGTGGGCATAAGGGAAATAGAGCTGTACTTAAACTTCCTACTAGCTTTAGTTATCAACAGATTCCAAACGCTGACAGTATCCCCAGCATGGAATAATGAATCTTAAATCATTTTTTTCCTTTAGTCCTGGTTATTCTCGCCAATTATTTCTAGACTCTTCACTGCATTCCTAGGGATAATACAAGATTTTATAGGAATTTATTAGCATATGAAAAAAACACCTTGAGCAGTTTATTTAAGCCACTTATTCATAAAGGTGTTATAAGTCTTAGACAATATTTATAAAATCCACACCATCAGAATAGTTTTGGGCTAAAAAAAAAAAGTCATCTAGAATCCACTTGAAATTCCGGAATTGTGTCTGAAACTTTGTTTTGCTCTGGCGGATACTGACAATCACTCCCTTATCCTCAGCTTTGCATTTTTATTCTAGAAGAAAACCCCTTCCCAGCAGACACCCAATTGCCTGCCCCATGACCTAATGACCTCATGACCTCATGACCTCAGCAGGATGGAAAACCTTAAGTTCCACTCTCCTGACTCTGGTAGGGAAGGCAGAAGAAAAGGTGGTCAGACATAGATGTTGAATAAACCAGTCCAGAGAGTCTGTGACATTCTTCAGCTTCACCCCACACACACACTGCCTTTACCTCAGACCCTATGCCAAGGCCACTCTTTGTGACTGCTGTCCCCAAATGTCCCTCATGCTTTCACACAGCCATGTCTTTGGATGTTCTTTGACTTCTATTACGTTTTTCTAATTTTACATCCTTAATTAACCCACCTACCAACTTTCATGCAGCCAGCAAGTCTCAGCCCACTTCCTGTATGGGGCATACCTTGACTTTTCCATCCCAGGTCTAAGGAGGACAATGCTTCCTTGTCCAGACTTTCCCATTACATTGCCAGATTGTCTTATGTCTTCCTCACAAGGAAAGGATCATATCTGATTCATCTTGGTATCTCTAGTTCCTAGAACCTACTCATAATAGGTTATATAGGGCTTACCAAGCCACGCAGTATTCTGAAGTCAAACCAGGTGGTTTACCTTCAGAGCCTGATGTTGACCAGTTTTGTTTGTAGGTGACATGAATAAATTCTGGACAAATGTCCATCACTTAAATCTGATACTCAAAGTGGTCACCACACACACATACTTTCATTAAGAAATGTTTGTTGAATACTGTGTAGAAGAAATAGAAGCCACTATAAGGAAACAAATATGATTGATTGATACAACCTTTCAGATTAGTGGAGGAAGATGTTATAATGAAATAAAAGTTCTAATCAAAGATGAACAAAATGCTACAGAATACAAAGGGAAGAGTGCCAATAGACAGAGAGAAGATGTCACAGAGGATGTGCTGCTAGACTTGGTCTTGACAGAGGATGAGATGCTTTTCAGGGTGGGAAAGGGAGTTCCAGGCAAAAGGAACAGCATATCCAAGGGTTCTGAGGCACCCCACAAACACCTAGGGTACTGTTTAAAACTGTGTGACTTGACCTTGTGGTGTGCATGGACAGGTGATAGCAGCTAGACTGGGTTTCCTGCAGTCACACACAGCCAGTGTGAATCCACTACTCCTTACACACAAAAGCTAATGTTGGCTACTGGCTCTTACACTGCAGCTTAGTGAATGAAATGATTCCCTGCTCCTACTGAATTCCACAAGTCTATAAATTGCTATGCGAGAAGGTAAGTGAGAACCAAACTGTCCCACTTTCTGTGTTTACTGACTAATCTACAAAGGATATTCAGTGAGAAATCATTAAAGTTGTAAAAATACTCCCTTAATGTGTTGATTGAATGCTAAATGTATTTCACCAGTTAATCCTGCACCAAAGTCTTACACATGACTTTTTGAACGTCTGTAAGTTGAAGTTTAAAATACTTTTTTGCAGATTAAAACACGTTCAGTCTTACAAAATTTCAAGTTACTATCAGAATTTTTAAGTAAGAAGAGAAATACATGTTAAATGTAGTGCAAACTAAAGTATATAAATAAGAAGCTTCCATGTTGATTGATCCATCTCCTCTTCTTTATTACTACTGTAATTAGAAACTATTTTCACCCAGAGAACACTCTTCTTGATTTTTTAGGTCTGTTTACTTTCCTGGATGAATATAATGAGCACTTATAAGATTATAGTTACACAGAGAAGTTAAACAGAAACAGCAGCAACTAAAGAGGCTTGGCTTCTATATTTGAAATACTCCTGTAGAGAATATATTTAGACCTTAGGAACTCCAAAATACGAATTTTGAGAACTATCAAGTGAACTGAGTCAATATTAAATTGTAGCCTGGGGCTATGGTGCTTGTGAGCCTCCCCCTCATTCTCTTGGCCTCTGTCTTCCAAAACAAGGTACATGAAGCCTCATGTGTGCACTGTTAGCCTGTGCCAATCTGTCCACAAATAAGATGAGACAGGCAAGGCCTTGCTCATGGTGCTCATATTCTTTTTTTGAACCGGGGATTGAACTCAGGGACACGCACTCGGACACTGAGCCACATCCCCAGCCCTATTTTGTATTTTATTTAGAGACAGGGTCTCACTGAGTTGCTTAGGGCCTCGCTAAGTTGCTGAGGCTGGCTTTGAACTCGCGATCCTCCTGACTCAGCCTCCCAAGTAGCTTGGATTACAGGCGTGCGCCATATGCTCATGGTGCTCATATTCTAATGTGAAAAAAAAGAAAGAAAACAGACCCAAAAAACTGAACAATAGAATTTCAGTGGTAGATAAGTAATATGAAGGAAATATCACACTGTTAAATGAGGTTTACGTGACTGAGAGAGGCTTCCTTAGATAGCAGTGGTCGCATGAGGCATTTCTGAGTTGCTGTCACGTGAACTGAGAAGCCAGATTTGGAAAGATCTGGTTAGTTCTGCGTTTTGGACAGAGGGCACAGCTGGTGTGAAGGTCTGAGGGTTATGAGCTTGGCATGTTTAAAGAAGCAGAAAGGTCACTGTGGCTAGAAAATAGGGCCTGGCAGTGGGGAACAGAATGAAGTTGGAGAAGTGCAAGAGTCAGCCCACTGTACGCTGTGGAGAGGGCTTGGGATTTCATTCTAAGTGTAATGAGAAGCCATTGCAGTGTTTTAAGTAGGAAAACATCATATGCTAATTAAAATTTTATAAAATCCTTCCCACTGCTCTGTGTGAGATGGATTATTTAAAAAACATTGGAAGCTGTTGATTTGTGCTTATGCCTCTGAGGAAGCAGCACATGGCACAGTAACTCAAAATCAACCAGAAAAGCTGGCCAGAATGACCAAAAAAAATAAAAAAAAAAAAAGTATTTATAAATTTCTAATAACATCAGGGAACACATCAAGTCCTGGAAGGAAACAATTTCAAGTGAGTCCTCTGCCACTGTTCCTTCTGAGAGGTTAAGAACGTTGGCAGAAATATGCTGACAACTGAAGAGAAGTTTTCTGCAGTCTCACAGGACTGCAGAGACAAAATTGGAAGTTCTGGACTCTCCAAGGGAGAGGTACCCAGCAAAGTTCCCAGTTCTCAGCCCGACTCTGGCTGACTCCAGTGCAGGATCAGAGCAAACCCGTCATGAAAAACTTCTAGACAACATAGACACCTTTGTCAGGCCCTGACTGATTAAAATTATCTGATCCCAGTGACACCAGAGACAGACCTATGCACAGCTTATTACTGGAGTGATCAGAGATAGATTTTAAATACGGTTTCATATTTTTTAATCATAAAAACTTAAACATAAAAGTTAAAAAGATAATTTTAAAATGCCCACCTCCCTTAAAAACTAAGAAAAAAACTTTTAAAAATCTATGGGTCAAAAAAGAAATCATGACAAAACTAGAAAATATTTTGAACAAAATAATAATGAATACATGACATATCTAAATTTGTGGGATGCAGCTAAATTAAAGAAGAAGAAAGACACAATCAGCGACCTGAGTTTCCAGATAAATAAGTTATAAAATTAACAGAAAATCACACATGAAGAAAGCAGAGGGAAGACTATTGCAATAGTAACAATAAATATAGAAAAATCAGTAAATTAGAAACAAATTCATAATCAAATTAACAAAGCTAAAAAATGTCAAGATCTTACATATATCAAAAAGATAATAATATTATGAACACATTTATACTAATAAATTTGAAAATTCAAATTAAATGGAAAGTCCCCAGAAAAATACATCTTGCTAAACTGACACAAAAATAGAAATGCTGAATAGTCCTGTGTCATGAAGGAAATTGAGTATGTAATTTAAAATCTTTTCCACAAAGAAATCCCTAAGCCCAAATATTGTCTCTGTTGAATTTCTCCAACATTGAATGAGGAAATACAAATAATCTTATGTCAATTCCTCCAGGGAAAAAAAACTTGTTTTTGAGACCAACAAAACTTTGATACCAAAATCTGAAACATCAAGAAAAGAAAATTAGGATCTGAAATCTTTCTTGAAAAACCTATGCAAATATTCTAAATAAAATATTAACTAATTGAATTCAGCAACATAAAAAGCTAGTATTTCATCAAATTGTATCTTTCCTAGGAATGGAAGATTAACAGTAAAAATGTCAACCTACATAGCAGTCTCCCTCTGGTACCAGTGTAACTGTCACTGGGTTACTTGATAAACAACAGAAATGTATTGCTCACAATTAATGGAGGCTAGAAAGTTTCAGATAAAGGCACTGGCCATTTGGTGTCCAGTGAGAGCTGTTCTCTCTGTTTCCAAGAGGGTGCCTTGTTGCCGTGTTCTCAGATGGTAGAAGGCTGAAGGGCAAAAGATGTTGAATACTGTTCAAAGTCTCTTTTAAAAGGACATTAATCCAGGGGTTGGAGTTGTGGCTCAGTGGTAGAGCACTTGCCTGGCATGTGTGAAGCCCTGGGTTCGATACTCAGCACCACATATAAATAAAATTGAAATAAAAGATCCATTGACAACTAAAAAGAAATTTTAAAAAAGAGAACATTAATCCATTGCCACATGACTTAATCACTGCCTAAAAAGTCCCACTTCTTGGTACCATTACCTCGGAGTTTAAGTTCCAGCATGTGAATTGTGGAGTAATGAATCTAAAAAAAAAAAATGAGGAAGATCTACTGAGCACTATCACATTTGCTAAGAGAAATTTAAAATAGCATAAATAAAAGATACATGTTCAAGTCTTAGAAAACTCAATGTTATTTAGTCGTTGTTTCTTCCCCAAACTGATCTGCAGATTCAGCAAAATCCCAATCAAAATCCTAAGAGATTTTGGGGTTTGTTTTTGTTTTGTTTTATAGTTCTGGGTGTTGAACCCAGGGTCTCATCATGCCAGGCAAGTGTTCTACCACTGATCAACGTTCTCCAACCCCTAGGAGGTATCTTTAATGTAACTTGAAAAGCTACTTTTAAAATTTATATAGAAATACAAAAGGCAAAGAGTAGGTAAGAAAGTCTTTTAAAAAGAGAAAAAAACGAACAATTTACAATAAATAAACATAAAATTATAGGAATTAAGATGGTGTGTCATTGACACAGAATAAATTGCTGATTAAGTGGAGTAGAATCCAGAAATAAATGCACACACATCACTGTTTTATGACAATGATGTTCAGTTATGAACAATTATGTTCAGTACTAGGTGCTGGGTCAATTTACTGCCCAAATAGAAAACAAACCTTGAATGTTGTCTCACAAGATGCAAAAAAAAATTTATTTCAAATGAATTATAAATCTAGTTATGGAAGTATAATAACAAAGCTTCTAATTAATAAGAAAACACATGGGAATGCCTTCTAGACCTTAGGGAAACCAAAAAATTCTTAAGTAGAACATAGAAAACATTAAGCATAAAATCTGATTAATTGGATGACAATAAGATTATGAAACTTTGTACATCTGAATTAAGAGAAAATTCCAGAGTAGATGAAGATATTGAGATAAAAATAGGGGGCACAGAACTGCTATCTAGAACACACATATCACCCCCCCAAAATGAAAAAGGATAGAAACTGAAGAAAAACAAGACCAAAGTCTTGAACAGTCACCTTACAAAGGAGCATGTCCAAATGCCAATGAACATATAAAAAGGGCAAGAGTGAACATTAAAAGTACCTGGGGGTACCCAGAGTGCACCCACCAAAATGGCTGAAATGAAAAGTGACAGTAACTCACACCGGTGAAGTGTGACACACGTTAGACTCAGCTGACAGGAAGGAAGGAAAAAGAGAGGACATCAGGTGGGAGACCATGACACCTGGACCAGGCTGGTAGCAGAAAATGTGTAAACATGTAGATGTACATATAATTAGTCCTGGTCCCTCACTTTTGGCTCCCAACTTGTCTCCCTATAGTGCACTTAGAATAAGGCTCTAGCATGTAAGAGGAACTTCATGCTGAGTGAATAGCTCAGGACTAACTCTGATGCTGTTGCTGGCTGTGAGATGATATTAGACACCAAAAACCAAAACATTCCCCTGCAGTTGCCAAACCACTGCCCTGGCAACCTGAAAGGTCAAATATGGGCATAACCTCATAAGGGTCAGACTTAGCCCTGAACCTTTAGAGCATACTTCTAGAGGCCAAGCTGTTCACCAGATTTATGCACCAGAAGATTCCTTGCCAGAGTTATCACATTTAATCACCCCAACAACATTATGAGTAAATCAGGCAGGTAAATTGCCAAAAGTTTATTTACAAAGCAAAACAAGCATGTCAGGTTAAGCTAAAAGTCCCATCCCCTAGAGACAAATAAATGTTCCTGGCCAAGGGCCTTGATCCCCAGGATGTTAGGAGAATTGCTAAATGATTGCTATAATCAACCAGCCCTTAAGAGTGTTAACCAAACGATGATTGATTTAAAGTCAATTGTTAACATCAGTCCTGATGGAGAGACATTGGGACATAATTTAATCAGAAATTAGATTGCACTTTTGACCCTTGACAAAGTAAACATAGTTTATATTTATGACACTAATAAACACAAAAATAATGTTTATGGAAGAAAAACATTCTCTGCAGTGCACATCTAATATTGGCAGTGAGTGTGTAAGAAACCCTAACCAATAGCACCATTTCTATAAAACAGTAGTTTTTAAAACATAGATTTAAGTTCCCCAACACAAATGTGTTAGTCAGCTTTTTCACTGTTGCAACCAAAAGACCTGACAAGAATAATTTTAAGGAGGAAGAGTTTTTTGGGGACCTCACAGTCTCAAAAGTCTCAATCCATAGACAGTTGGCTCCATTCCTTGACGCTTGAGGTGAGGCAGAACATTATGGTGGAAGAGTCTGGTGGAGGAAAGCAGCTAGTCCATAGCACTAGAAGCAGATGAAAGAGCTCCACCCTTCAGGGACAAACTGTGTAGCCCAAAGGCATGTCCCTAATGACCCACCTCCTCCAGCCATACCCTACTAGCCTACAGTTGCCACCCAGTTAATCCCTATCAGGGAATTAAGGCACTAATCAGGCTAAGACTCTCAAACCCAATCATTTCACCTCTAAGCTTTCTTACACCATCTCACATGTGAGCATTTGGAAGACAACTAATATCTAAACCATAACAATAAACAACCATCATCTAAGTACAAAATCAGTTCTTTTTTTGATAAAACCAGCTGTTGACCTCTTTCATAAACACTCATGAATGGAACACCAACATAACTAAGGGACACAAACCCATTTTACATGGAGTGGAAGATTAAAATTATATGTCTCTTGTCCTGAGGTTCATGCACTGAAGCCAATGAACATAAAGGATTCCTTGTACTTATCTATTGGCATCATTTGTCAACACCAAAGGAAGATAGAAGTAGAGATTTTGAGAGCAGCAGTATCTAGTCAAAGAATCTTTGAGGACCATTCCTAATTTGGGGTGGAGGAATAGAGTGAATTGATTGAGGTGTGGCTTGACTCATCCATTCATAAGAGCAGTGATGGGCAGCAACCCGCTTATGTGAGCTGAGCAGAGCCAGCCCTGCACACCTCTTCCCAACTCCACATTTACTGAAATCAACCATGGTGGGAGTATTTGCATCAAGAAAATTGCAAACACTACACATCAGAGCTGGAACTGGGTGTCTTGTTTATTAACTGAAGTGAGTTCAATCAAAGACCAGTACTAAAGGTACATCCTGTGGGGATGATACCCAAAATCAAAGGTGGGACTAGGATCAGGGGAGAACAAAACTGTGTGGATTTCCAAACATGAAGACAAAGAGAACCAGGTACAAATAGAGCCAAAAGAGGATTTAGGAACCAGGAAAGGAAGAAAGAATCAGGAATGGTGGTGCGGCGGGGAGGGAGAAAATCCAATATGTTTCAGAAATGGTATGTCACTGTCTTCAGTGTATCTACACAAAATGTCCACATTTATTTTAAAGATTGAAATAGAAAGAGCCAATGGGGACTAAGTCACAGAAACAGCCAAATCCTGTGGATTCTCATTCCTTATTCTTCAGCAGAAATTCCATTTCAACTGGGTTCATCTCTGACTGCTATTCCATCTTTTGGGGGCCCTAGTAGCAAGCCCCTATCTCTGTCTCCATCACATTTGTTTTCCAAGAGGCAAATGACTATGTTACAGCAGCAAATCACAAGTCATGTCAGGATTTACTCTATTTCACTTTCTCATATTTTTTCATTGCACTGTGTTATAAGCCTGGAAAAATTTAATAAAATATTAATAAACGTAAATATAAATAACAGTCCTTTCAAAGTTAAAAATATTAAGAAAAATCAATAGAGTTCTTGTCATACTGTAAATTATTTTAAATTGCAATTTTGTAAGAACTGAATTAGTATGTTTAGGTCATTGAGTTCATGTATTACACTATAGTAATACCATGATTAATTAGCCAGTCTTTCACATTTTGGGGAATTTAGGATTTTAAAAAATTTAATACACAGAGTGAGGACATAAGGAGTTATTATTTATCCTGTAAAAGTTTTGGCAAACATTTAGGCCATTAACTGCATCCATCCTTGACTAAGAGAATATTATTTTTAAAGGATACATTAATGGATATAACAGTGTAATTGTAAGTGAGAAATAACAGAAGTAATACAGTATAAGTAGTACAATAATTTATAGAGTGATTAAAAAGGAATATTATGCAGCCCACAGATAGTGGAAGAGCAGATGGCAAATTCATAGTGATGGAGTTAACAGTAAGCTTTCAAATCTAGCTAATATAACCAAGAGAATATGTGAGAAAGGAAGGAATATTCTATTTATTTACCAAAACACAAACACACGCGTGTGTGCGTGCACATACACACACACACACACACACACACACATGTGCACATGCAGAGAGGTAGTTAGATAGGCAGAAGATGATTGATAGATAGATATATAGTTATAGATTAGATATGAAGTATTCTCAAAAACTCATGTGTGTGATGATGCAATAATGTTCAGAGATGGAAGATTAGATTACAAGACTTGTAACCTAATTGGTGGATTAATCCATTGATATGAATTAATTGAGTGGTAACTATAGGCAGCTAAGGTGTGGCTGGAGGAAGTAGGTTGTCAGGGTGTTACTTTGGGGTTTATGCTTTGTCCCTTGTGAGTGGAGCTTTCTCTGTTTCCTGGTTGCCACATCCTGAACTGCTTTCTTCCACCAAGCGCTTCCGCCATGAAGTTCTGCCTCACCCAAAGCCAATCATGGAGTGAACCTGTGAAACTATGAGTTAAAATAAACTTTTCCTTCTTGTCAGGTCTTTTGATCACAACAACAAAAAAAGTTGACTAGAATAGATGATAGATAGATGGATAGATAGATAGATAATCTGCTTAATTGTGCAGCCTCAATTCTATACAGTAATACCATAATCAGTTTTAGTTTTTTCCAATCACTGCTTTAGCCATGCTCAAAGGTCTCTAAATGATGTCTTAGGCACATGCTATAATCTTCTGGTCACTTTTATAAATAACCCAATCAAGTCTAACTTTATATTCAGTGTAAATCTCTTTTCCCTCTGAAATTAGCTTTCCTCACTGTAACCAAAGTGCCTGACATAGGCAACTTAGAAAAAGAAAAGTTTATTTTGGCTCTGTGTTTCAGGAATTCATTCATAGTCAACAGGGTCTAAGGCAAAAACATCATGGTAGAAAGGTATGACGGAGGAAAGCTACTCAGGTCATGGCAGCCGGGAACAGAGAGAAAAAGGATCTGAAGAGAAGATCAATCCTCTGGGGAATGTCCCAAGTGACCTACTTTTCCAACTCGGTACTTCCCTTCAGCCATAAATGGATTAATTTACTGATGAACTCAGAGCCCTCCTGGTTCAATCACTTCCCAAAAACCTCATTAGTGAACATTGTTGTACTGGGGACACATGAGACTTTGGGGAACATTCCAGATCCAAACCATAATACCTCTCATTCAGACCAGGATCATGATTTACGGATCTTGGAGAGGCAAGAGGACATTCACCATTGTTTTTCTCCTTTCCCTATTTTAGCACCTTTGAGAGAGGTGGGGTCATGAAGGGGACAGGGGGGATCCCCTCACTTTTTCTCTGTAAGAATAATGACTGTTGTTTGTTAACAACAGTTGACAATTAACTGTTGTTGGGTCCGGGACAGAGATAAAGTGAGTCAGAGATTTTCTCACTTAATATGCTGCCTTATGGTGCAGAAAACTGTAGAGTGCCTGGCCCTAATTACTGACCTATCTCTTTAGATATGGGGCACTTTAGTGACCTGAGTTCTTCTATAGGCACACAAGTGTCAAATTTGAGGCCACAGAGCATTCTGTTACATCCATGTTCATGTACAGATACACTTTCAAGTATTTACGTCCCTTCTTGAACTTGAAAACATGAAATACATACATTACAGCGAGATAAAATGTGTTTAAATATAGTTGAGAAACGTGGAATATGGCAAAAGTATTTTAGTAAATAAATAAGATGAAGTAAAGTTTGTACATTAAATGAATATCAAAGGTCTTGCATACCCAATAGAAGAACTTAGGAAAGATCAAGGAGAGTCTCAAAATTTCAGAGGAAAAGTCATAGAGATAGTACCCAGCCTGCAAGATATACTTTGGTATTTTTCATATGAACACTGTTTTTAATTTGCAGCATATTTTATTTAGTAGTTTTTCCATTATCTGTGTTAATGATAATTTATTTTCTTCTGATATCTTTGTCCAGTTGATATTAAAGATATCTTAACATCAGAAAATGATGGGGATAGCTGTCTCTTCTGTAAACTTTTGTTGGACAGTTGATCTGTCCCAAGAAGTTTTGGTAAATTTTACTTGTAAGGTGATCTGAGGAAGAGATATTTGATTATCAATTCAACTATTTAATGATTATCAATTTATTCAGGTTTTCTATCTCCTCTTGAATCAATTTAAAATAACTTATTTTCCAGAAAGTATGTGTTTTCTATTTATTTTCAATTTTTTATAGTAATATACCCAAAATATACGCAAAATGTGGGAGCTATATTTCCAAATATATACCAACAACAATATTTTTTATATTCACGATATATCTCTCTTATTTAATCTGGTGCCTTGGTTTATGATTACAATATATAAATCATAATTCTGAAAAAAGGTCCTGAAAATCTGTGGATAGCAAACTCTCCACACTGTTTTTGTATATTTGAAAATATCTTTATTTTTAATTTACTCTTGAATAAGAGTGTAGTGGGCATAAACTAAGTGGACCCGCTGAAGTTTATAACTGACGATAAGATATCAGTTTCCCAAACTGTGATCTATATAACATTAGCCAACCATGATACCCACACACACACACACACAAAAGGGATGTGTCACCTGTCAAATGTGGAAACACTGTGTAATATCTTGCAGATTCATTATGCACATTTGCATAATTAAAACCTTTAGTCACCTAACAGTAAAGAAATCTGTTTCACCTTATTTAACTTAGCACTTATCAAAACCCTTTTCTTAAAATTTTCAACGTTACATAGCAACCCACTTTGGAGACGCTACAATACGCTAATTTAAATAGTATCAACAAATAAGTGCACATTTGTTCTAAAGGTATCTTCATTCTGCTATTTACCCTAATTTGGACTTTAGTGTTAGGTTTCTATCACTACATAACAAATTACTGCAAATTTAGCATTGGCAACCATTTATTATTTCACAGTGCTGTAGATCAGAGTCTGAGTTCTCTACTCAGGATCTCAAGGCTAAAATCAAGGGATTGGCCAACCAGTGTTTTCCTCCAGGTACTTGTCCAATGAAGAGATTGTTTCCCAGATCGTTCAGGTTGCTGGCAGAATTGAGATTCATTCTGGTTATTGGCCTGAGACTGTTCTCTGATCCTTACCACTTGGCCTTCTCCATCATCAAGCCAGCACAGCCATGGAAAAATCTCCCTTGCTTATACTTCCTTTCACACTCTATCTTCAGAAAGGGCCCAGTCTTTTTTTTAAAAGGCCCACCCAGATCATCTTTCTTCTGATTGCTCAGTAACCTAATTAAGGTGTGGCATTCAACACATTAACAGGCCCTGTCTACACTCAACAAGAGGAGATTATACAGGTATGTACATCAGGGGCCCAAGTCTCGAGGGCTTTCTCCAAATTCTATCACATTTATTATCCTGCAGTGCCAGCTTGTGTAGGTGGCCACACCCACACCCAAATGAGCTTTACTTTGCTTTATTTTAGAGCAATCCATCACTATACTATAATCCTTAGCTATTTCTGCCAGAATAATACCTGGTGTGGCCTGGGCACTGAGTGTACGGTCTAGAAAGCACAGAGTGGTAGATTTTAGCTCACCACAACCTTGGACTGTGTGCCACTCCTGCAGTATCAGTACTGACTTGGAGCTGCCTCAGCAAGGAGCCATTCCTTCATTCCTTCATTTATCAGCATGCTCAATATGCATGCAATTTTCTGTACACAAAGAGCTTTCTGAAATACAAATACCACATATTCATCTTCATGATCCCAGGAAAATCAATATAATGAGAACTATGCAGGGGATACTGAAGCAGCAGAGAAACAGCTGTCTCTGTCAAAAAGGGATCCACACAAAGGAAATTTTATTTGAATGGTTTTTTGAAGGATGAGTTGGGAGTTTAGAAAGGCACAGAAGTTGAGAACAACATCTAGGTAAATAGGAAGTATTTAAATAAGAAGTAAAAATGTGGGGGAAAATGAGATCTTCAGAGATTCACTGAAATAAATAAAACCAAAAGGTAGGCAGGAACCAGACATGTCATTAGGAAATTCTGATTTTATTCTGTAGGTAATAAGAAATCAGAGGAAGTGATAATATCAGAGAACAATGACCAAATTTGCATTTCAGAGAATTTTATTGGCAACTGTAAGAAAAAGGCTGAAGACAGGGGACAAGTTAGGAGGATTCTGGGACAGTGGTGACCTGGTCACAGCAATTCACTGGCTTTTATGCACTAGAAGAAAAAGAAACATAAACTTTCTGTGTACTACAAATTTGGAAGAGCAGTCTTTACTCTGGAAAGCAATAAGATTCCCTGAAGTTACAAGGCTCTTCTCTCAGAGCTATGGTTTCTGGCACTTCCTTCCAGGATAAAGTGAAACTGCACACTACTTAGAGGGACAGGTCTTCTCCTACACTCCAACAGCTTCTTATTATAAAACCCTGTTGTATTGCTATTGAGAGAAAAAAATGCTTCTGATGCAATTACTACTCTACTAATGGAGTTGCCTGTCTATTGTTATCCTTGACTTTTAGCAGCACTATTTTTTGAGAGTCATTTTTAAATTCAATGAAGAGTGCCACCTGAATTGAAGTCACACAGATTGTAAGGCTCTAAGGAAGGGTAGCTGCAGTTTGCACGCTCCATTTGCTTCTTTCCTGCTCTTTCTGCTCCTTGGAGAACACTTACACAGGAAGCTCCAAGCCCAGTCCATTTAACTTTCATAAGTAGCAAATAATGGTGTTGGCTGAATGGTACCAGGCAGCCTCTTGTGAGCAGTGATGATGTTTTATTTTCCCCTCATATCTGGCTTTGAGAGAGGCAAAATTAGATGCCACTCAAACTGCATTTCAAGACCTATGTCACATAACAATGTCAAGAGACACAAATTACAAGAATTTAAAGATCTTAATTGACTTTATTTTCAATTCTAGAATTGAGTAACACTTCATTTCATCAAACTGAGTAAGTGCTCCAATGAATTGAGCAAAAGAAGTTGGTTTTGTAGACAGAGAAGGACTGAAAAAGACAGAAACAAAGAACAAAAAGCAAATGGGTCATTTAGAAGTTGCATTCCATGTAAAATGGGGACAGAGAGACAGAACACTAAAAAATTGACTGATTAACATCCAGTTATTTCAGGGTACTTTTTTTGTAAAGATTTAAAGCAGAAGGAATTTGTCATGCAAATTGAAACTGGCCTGTTTGGGAATTTTGACTGTTATCTCCTTCTCTCCTGATTTTCTTGAAAGGTCAGATAACTTCGTTTCGGTTTGACTTCAAGTATGAGGTGACTCCTTTTCTATTTTTAGTCAGGTCTGTTAGGGTTCAGTGAAGCAGATTAGTCTAAAACAATGACCCCTTGTAATTTTTATTTAACGATTGGGACCACTTTTACTTCACACTATGAGGCATTTAGTCTCAGCTTCTAATTAGTATTAGTGTCTTTAGTTCCACTTTAGTTCTACTCTACTTCTTCAAACTCAGCATGACCCAAACTAAATCAACTGTTCCTATCATTTTTCTCATCCTTACCCTTTCCTGACTTCAGTAAGTTTATTAGTGGACAAAAATGTATTGCTATGCTTCTACTCTCTGAGTAATCATTCTTTCTTATATGCCTTCCTAAATGCCTAAGAGAACATTTTCCAAATCATGTCTTTTAAATTCTCCACAATGTCTTCTCCTTTTTGATTATGGTATCACCTTCACAATAATGTCCCTATTGTCGTAGTTACATTGAGACAACGTAGGGTCCCACTCTTTACTCTGCAACAGCCAGTCTTTACTGGCTTTCTACCTATGGCACTGTCTTCATTATATCCCACCAAACAAAATCAGATCAAATCAGAAAAAAAAAAATTTTTTTTAATTTATTTAATTTTGATTCACTGAACACAAATGGAATACAGCTATTGTTTCACTGGCTGTATACAAAGTAGAGTCACACCATCTGTGCGTTCATGCATGTACACAGGGCAATGGTATCTGTCACACATTCTGTTATTATTTTTACCCCCCACCCCACCCCCACCCCTCCCTTCCCTCTATGCTATCTATCCTTCCTCCATTCTTGCCCCCCCCCCCCCATTATGCATCATCATTCATTTATCAGTGAGACCATTCGGCCTTTGGATTTTTGGGATTGGCTGATCTCACTTAGCATAATAGTCTCCAACATCATCCATTTACCTACAAATGCCATAATTTTATTCTTCTTTATGGCTGAGTAATATTCCATTGTGTATATATACCACAGTTTCTTTATCCATTCATCTATTGAAGGGCATCTAGGTTGGTTCCACAATCTAGCTATTGTGAATTGAGCAGCTATGAACATTGATGTGGCTGCATCACTGTTGTAATCTGATTTTAAGTCCTTTGGGTATAGGCCAAGGAGTGGGATAGCAGGGTCAAATGGTGGATCCATTCCAAGTTTTCTAAGGAATCTCCACACTGCTTTCCAGAGTGGCTGTACCAACTTGCACTCCCACCAGCAATGTATGAGTGTACCCTTTCCCCACATCCTCGCCAACACCTGTTGTTGCCTGTGTTCTTAATAAAAGACATTCTAATTGGGGTAAGATGAAATCTTAAGGTGGTTTTCATTTGCATTTCTCTCATAACTAGGGATGTTGAACATTTTTTCATAAATCTGTTGATTGCTTGTAGATCTTCCTCTGTAAAGTGTCTGTTCATTTCTTTGGCCCATTTATTGATTGGGTGATTAGTGTTCTTGGTGTTAAGATTTTTGAGTACTTTAAAGTACAGATTGCAATGCAGGAGTTTCAAACCAAGTGGTAAGAAGCACCCTTACTACTGTAAAAGCACCTTTTATAAAGCAATAAAGGAGAAAAAATTTTGACTTTTTTCATGATTACTGATATATATTTTCAATTTTCAGTGCAAACAGTTTTTTAAGATGATTTGTCTAGAGCCAATTGGTTTATTTCTCTGAATCATGCTGACAAGGATATAAAGCTTTTATTTTGTGTTTATGATCAGAGACAGCATTTCAGAAAATTCAGGATGACCTAAGTTCTAGTTTTATGGTTATGAGCCATTGACTTTGGGGCATATCTAAACTGTGGTCTGTTTTTATTTTTCTGTAACAAAACTCAGGACCTACAGTTCTCCCAGATTATCAAGGTCCACATTTGTGACTGATAGTTTTCTTTACCTCCTCAATCTCACTGACCTTCATTTCCATTCACCCTG
The DNA here is from genome assembly GCA_020662805.1 of Glaucomys volans. NCBI lineage: Eukaryota > Metazoa > Chordata > Mammalia > Rodentia > Sciuridae > Glaucomys > Glaucomys volans. Next base: position 44,998 of record JAJEJO010053744.1, read on the forward strand.
ATCTGTCCATTTCAATATTTATACCCTAGATCTTTCCAAACAAGCTTCCCAGTTCTTTCCCTACAATCTATCCTCCCACACCTAAGCTCTGGTTTCCATCACTCTGTCCCTTGCTTGCTTTGGGGCATTCAGCCATTCATTCTTATCTTCATTCCTTGCTATCAGTCCTCCAACATACCTCACCCTTAGGAATTCAGTCTTATAAATCCATGGCCATGGGTATGGCTTCTCATGATCTGTAGTTACCTCACAGATTCTGACTTCAGAAAAAGAGACACTGTATATATATATACCACAGCTTCTTTATCCATTAATCTGTTGAAGGGCATCTAGGTTGGTTCCACAGTCTAGCTATTGTGAATTAAGCTGTTTTAAATACTGATGTGGCTGCATCACTGTAGTATGCTTATTTTAAGTCCTCTGGGTATAAACCGAGGAGTGGGATAACTGGGTCAAAAGGTGGGTCCATTCCAAGTTTTCTGAGGAATCTCCATACTGCTTTCCAGAGTGGCTGAACCAATTTGCAACTTCACCAGTAGTGTAAAGGTGTGCCTTTTCCCCCACATCCATGCCAACATCTATTATTGTTTGTGTTCTTGATAATACAATGGAATACTACTCAGCCATAGAGAAGAATAATATTATGGCATTTGCAGACAAATGGATGGAATTGGAGATTACCATGCTAAGTGAAACAAGTCAATCTCAAAAAAACAAAGGCCGAATGTTTTCCCTGTTAAGAGGATGATAATATAAAATCTGGTTGCAGGGATGGGGGGTGAGAGAAGATTGGAGGAACTTTAGATTATATAGAGGGAAATGAGAGGGGGAGGGGGTGGGGATATGAAAAATGGTGGAATGAGAGAGACATCATTACCTTATATACATGTATGATTAACACTAGTGATATGAATCTACATCATGCACAACCATAGAAATGAAAATTTGTACCCCATATGTGTACAACAAATCAAAATGAAGTCTGTAAAAAAATAAATTAAAATTAAAATTAAATTAAATTAAAAAAAGAAAAAGAGACACTGGTTAGACCAAAGCCATCGCCTTTGAAGTTGTTAAAGTCAGTTGGTACACAAAAAGACACACTCTGAAAGAGGTTATATATTATTTTGGTCAGGATATTGTGACTTCACAATTACATGAGGAGAAACAACGATCTATTGTATATTGTTCAAATGATCTTATAAAAGACTCCTTTGGGATGCCAACCTTATCTGTGAAAGAACACAGGAAAATATGGTGATCTGCATCAACATGGTAACAGTCAATCAGCAAGAGCCATCAGATTCAAGCAGATCTGGGAGAACAAGGACTACCTTGAAGATGGGAGTGATCCAAAAATACCCTACGCAAGAGCTATCAGAAGAAAAACCATCTTTAAATTTGATTTCTCTTCCATCTACCTCATCTACAAAGAGAAAAATTAGAAGAAGAATCAGATGAGAACTAGATAACTTAACTAGAGAACAACAAAAGAAGCACTACAGACCTAATAGTATGTCCCTTTCTTTTGATGAAGGGCTGGTTCTGAGTGAAGGATGCTGTAAAGAAAAGTAGTAGCAGTGTGTCAACAAAATTTCCAACAAATCTGTATTTTGATTATGTGAACATTCAGGTATTTGGTTGGATCAGGATTTAGTTTCAGGTCAATTCAGGGTAGAATTTGATGTTTCATCTCTCAATTCAAAATATTGTAGTTTTATGGATGGACAGGACTCCAGTAAAGAGGATGAGGTATACAATTTACCATGTGATGAGGCAGGAGGTCTGATGCAAACTCATTTGAAGAAGACCCTGAAATTCCTTTAGCTGACTACTGGAAATGAACTTTATGCAACCCAACAAATCCTTCCCTTCTACCACTCTGCAACAGATGTTGGGCCCCTCTTGAGAATTAGCATCCTGAAGAGAAAAGGGAAGGCAAAGGGGAAACCCCTGAGAAAGCCCAACATAAGCAAAAAAGAAAACACAAGGAGTCGGGGGGAATCCTACAGTGAATGATTCCAAAGAACCCTGTATTTAGGGAAATTATAGTAAAATCACACATGCCTCCCAACCACAAGAAACTGAGGGCTATTCTCAGCCATCACTTCTTTCTTTCCCTCCCCCCTTTGTTGTTATTGGTGCATTGATTTCATATATTTGTTGGCCATTTGTATTTCTTCTTTCAAGAAATGTCTAATTCATTTGCTGATTGGCATTATTTTCTGAGCTTTATTTTCTAGGAGTTGTTCATAATGATGGAATTTGTTGTTATACATTCATACATGCACACAATGTAAACATATAATTTGGCCAATATCACTCCCCAGCATGTCCCCGCTCCCTCCCTACCTCCAATCCCTTAGTCCATTGATTTTCATGTAATCTGCCCCCACTGTTCTTTTCCTTTTTCCCCTCCAGATTCCATACATGAGAGAAAACATGCAACCCTTGACCTTTGGAATTTGACTTATTTTGCCAAACATGATATTCTTTGGTTCCATCCATTTTCCTACAAATGACAATTTTTTTTCTTTATGAATGAATAAAACTCCATTGTGTTTTTTAAATCTCCATTCCTAATCTGTAGGTTAGCATTGTGAATTGTGCTTCCATATAAACATGGGTATGTATGTATCATTAATTCTTTAGGATAAATACTGAGGAATGGTATAGCAGGATCATATGGTGGTTCCATGCCTAGTCTGGTAAAAAATCTCCAAACTGGTTTTCATAGTAGTTGTACTAATTTACAATCCCACCAACAGTATAAAAGTGTTCTTTTTTTCTCAACATCCTCTCCAGCATTTATTATTATTTCTATTCTTGATGACTGCCATTCTACTGGTATGAGATGAAATCTCAGTGTAGTTTTGATTTGCATTGCCCGAATTGCTAATGATGTTGAACATTTTTCATATATTTGTTGGCCATTTGTATTTCTTTTTTTAAGAAATATCTAATTCATTGCTGTTTTATTAATTGGGTTATTTGATTTTTTGGTGTAAAATGTTTTGAGTTCTTTATGTATTCTAGATATTAATTCTCTATCAGAAGAGTAGGGAACAAAGATTTTCTCCCAATTTGTAGGTTCTCTCTTCACATTCTTAATTGCCTCCTTTTTATTCAGAAACTTTTTAATTTGATGCAATCCCTTTATTAACTCTTGGCATTATTTCCTGAACTTTAGGGGTCCTATTGAGAAGGTTGTTGCCTGTGTCTATAAGCTGGAGTGTTAACCCTACATTTTCCTCTAGGAGTTGCACAGTTTCTGGTCTAATTCCTAGGTTCTTGATCCATTTTGAGTTGATCATTGTGCAAGGTGAGAGTTATGGATCTAGTTTCATTCTTCTGCGTATGGATGACCAGTTTTTCCAGCACCATTTGTTATAAAAGCTGTCTTTTCTCCAATGTATGTTTTTCACACCTTTGTCAAGGATCAGATAACTGTATCTGTGTGGGTTTGTTTCTGTGTCTTATTCTGTGCCATTGGTCTATGTGTTCCTTTTTGAGTCTTTACCATGCAATTCTTGTTACTGTAGTATAATTTGAAGTCAAATATTGTGATGCCTCCAAAACTTCTTTTTTGGTTTAGAACTGCTTTGACTATTCTGCATCTTTTATTCTTCCAAATGAATTTTAGGACTGGTTTTTCTAGTTCTGTGAAGAATGTCATCCGTATTTTGATGGGGATTGCATTGAATCTCTATATTGCTTTTGATGGCCATTTTAATATGACCATTTTAACAATATTAATTCAGCCTATCTATCACCATGGGAGATCTTTCCATCTTCTGAGTTCTTCAATTTCTTTATTTTATGTCCTATAGGTTTCATTGTAGAATTCTTTCACCTCCTTGATTAGATTTATTCCCAGGTATTTTCTTTTTATTTGAGGCTATTAGGAATGGAATTGTTTTCCTGATTTCTTTCTCAGCAGATTCATTGTTGGTATACAGGAAAACTATTGATTTTTGTATGTTGATTTTATTTATAACCTGCAACTTTACCAAATTTGTTTATTAGTTCTAGTAGTCTTTTGGTAGAATTTTTTGGAACTTCTAGGTAAAGGATTTTATCAACAGCAAACAGTGATTATTTGACTTCTTACTTTCTACTATTGATCCCTTGTATTTCCTTATCTTTCCTAATTGCTCTGGCTAGAATATCTAGCACTACATTAAATAGGAATCATGAGAATGGACATCCTTATCTTGTCCCAGATTTTAAAGGAAATGCTTTCAGTTTTCTCCATTTACTATGAGGTTGGCTTTGGGTTTTTCACATATAACCTTTATGATGTCAGTGGAGGTTCCTTGTATCCCTAGCATCTGCAGTGTTTTTATCATGAATGGGTATTGAATTTTGTAAAAGACCTTTTCAGCATCTATCGAGATGACTAAGTGACTTTTGTCCTTAATTCTATTTATATGATGAATTACATTTGATGATTTGTGAATGTTAAACCATTCTTGCATCTCTTATTTAAAACCAACTTAGTCATGGGGTAAAATCTTCTTAATATGCTGTTGAACACAATTTGCTAATATTTCAGTAAGGATTTTTGCATTTAAGTTCATCAGGGATATTGGTCTATAGATATCTTTCCTTGATGTGTCCTTATGTGGTTTTGGTATGAGTGTGATACTGACTTCATAGAATGAATTTTAAAGTGTTCCATCCCTTTCTATTTCAAGGAATAATTTGAAGAGTAATGGCATTAGTTTTTCTTTGAAGATTTGGTAGAATTCAACTAAGAATTCATCTGGTCCTTGGTTTTTCTTTCTTGGAAGGCTTTTCTTACTGCTTCTATTTCAATACAAGTTATTGGTCTGTTTAGGATTTCTGTGTCCTCCTGATTCAGTTCTGGCAGTTTTATTTGTCTAGAAATGTATCCACTTCTAGATTTTCCAATTTATTGGAGAATAAGTTTTTAAAATAGTCTCTGATGATCCACTGGATTTCTGAAATGTCTCTGGTGATTTCAACTTTTTCATCTCTATTTTGCTAATTTGGATTTTATCCCTTTTTCTTTTGGTTAGCTTGGCTAAGGGCTTATCATTCTTGTTTATTGTTTCAAATAACCAACTCAGTTTCATGGGTCCTTTATGTTGTTGTTGTTGTGTTTTTTATTCTCATGTTCATTGATTTCAGCTCTGATCTTAATTGTTTCCTTCCTTCTGCTGATTTTGGGATTTTTTTTTCTTTTTCAAGGGCTTTGAGATGTATCATTAGGTGATTTAGTTGGCATCATTCTGATTTTGTTATGCAGTTACTCATAGCTATAAACTTTCCTCTTAGAACTGTCTTCATAGGGTCCCAGAGGTTCTGGTATGTTGTCTCACTATTCTCATTTGAGGGAAAGAATTTTTTAAATTTCTCCCTTGATTTCTTCTAACACCCATTCATCATTTAGAAGTATATTGTTCAATCGCCATGTGTTTGTGTAGTTTTGTCCTATTTTGAGGAAGGTTCCATGACTCACTGAAAAGAAAGTATAATTTGGCTATTGATGAATGAAATATTCTATAGATTGTGATGTTCTCTCTAAAGGACTGGTGTAGCTCCTCCCCTGTGGTATTGCTCTTTCTTGGTGGTCACATGGCCTCTTTTTTGGCTTTTCTGTGCTCAGTTCCTGCACCTTTCCTCAGTAGATGTTCCACAGTACTGGTTTTTCTTAATCCCGAGGGTCTCCACTGGAGCTTCAGCTTCCTCCTCACCTCTCCATGCATCATCCTTTCAGGGGCAGTCTGCAGGGATTCTAAACCTGCTGCACTTTTCCTGACTTCCTAGGCCTTCCTTTGAAATCTTCGTGGAAGCCACCATGACCCCCAGGATCCTGTTGTTGAATTAAATATTCTATAAATCTCTGTTAAGTGCATTTGATTTGTAATATTGTTCAGGTCCACAGAGTCTTTATCAAGTTTGTCTTAATGACATATGTAATGGTAAGAAAGATGTGTTGAAATCACCCAGTATTATTGTACTGGAGTCTATCTGAGGTTTCACTTTGAGTAGTGTCCTTTTTTATGTAATTAATTGCAACCACATTTAGGGCATAAATATTTATTATTGTTATATCTTCCTGTTTGAATGTTCCCTCTACTAGTATGAAGTATTTCTTCATCTCTTCAGATTAATTTTGGTTTGAGGTCCGATTTATCAGATACGTGATTAGTTACTTCTGCTTGTTTTCAGGTTCCATTTGCATGGTATACCAATTCCTGTCCTTTCACTTTCAACCTGTGGCTGTCTTTGCTTTTAAGTAAAGGTCTTGTTTGTTAATACATTCTGCCAGCCTATGTCTTCTAATTGTAGAGTTGAAACCATTTACATTTAATGTTATTATAGAGAAGTATTCTGCCATTTTGATTTATGTATCATGTTTAATGTAGTCCTGTTTCTCATTTGTTTAGATATCTTCAAATGAGATTTGCTCATTTGTGAGCTCTGGGATATGTTTTTATTTCTTCTGTGTGGAATATTTCTTTAGTAAATTCTGTAGTGCCAGCTTACCAGTGAAGAATCTTAGTGGAATCTTTTAGTTTCTGCTTATCTTGGAAGGTTTTAATTTGTGCTTAGGTTTTGAAGGATAACTTTGCCAGATATAGCAATGCCGGTTGTCAGTCATTTTCTTTCAGGACTTGGGGCACATCATTCCAAGCCCTTCCGGCTTTTAGAGTTTGTGCTAAGAAATCAGATTCTGATAGATTTTTCTCTAAATGTGACCTGACATTTTTCTCTTTTTTAAAAAAATTTATTTTTTTTTCTAATTAGTTATACATGCCATTTTCCTCTTGAGACTTTTAAAATTCTAGTCTTGTTCTGTGTGTTAGGCATTTTAATTACAATGTGTCATGGAGAGGTTCTTTTTTGATCTTACCTACTATTTGGAGTTCTGAACACCTTCTGTATTTGGATGTCCATCTCATTCTCAACATGTGAAAAATTCTCTGTTATTGTTTCCCTGAGGAGTTTATCCTCTCCATTAGCCTGCATCTCACAACATTCCTCAATACCAATGATTCTTAAATTTGGTCTCTTAATGTTGTCTCAGAGTTCTTTTTTTTTTTTAGAACTGGAGATTGAACTCAGGGGCACTCAGCCACTGGGCCACATCCCAGCCCTATTTTGTATTTTATTTAGAGACAGGTCCTCACTGAGTTGCTTAGCACCTTGCCCTTGCTGAGGCTGGCTTTGAACTCATGTTCCTCCTGCCTCAGCCACCTGAGTTGCTGGGATTACAAGTGTGCACCACCACACCCAACTGTCTCAGAGTTCTTGTATATTCTGATCATGGTTACTTATTTCTTTAACACTGTCTGAATGTTCAATGCTACTTACTTTGTCTTCCAGCTCTGAGATTCTGTCTTCAGCATGGTATACTCTATTAGAGAGACTCTCAATGGAACATTTTATTTGATTGATTGTATCTTTCATATCCAAGATTTCTGTTTGGTTCTTTTTTCAATATCTCTATCTCCTTATTGAATTTCTCATTCATATCCTGCACTGATATTCTTAATTCATTTAGTTCATTTTCTGTGTTTTTTAGAATTCCTTGATCATTTTTATAATTATTCTTCTGAATTCTTTATCTGATATTTCACCACTTCCATATTTTGGGGGTCAGTTACTGGTGAATTATGAGCTTTAGGAGGTGTTATGTCAGCTTATTTTTTCATATTTCTTGTATTCTTTTGTTGGGTTTTATGCATCTCTTGGAAGGTATTTCTCTTCCACTGTTATGTGTAAAATCCCTTTTTACACATCCACCTCACTGAGAAACAGTACTCCCACTGCTTGAATTTTGAGCCACAGAGCAACTAGGAATGCAGCCTTCCTCTAATACATTATCTTGAATCTCCCCTCAATCATCAACTTCTAATAGCATTATTTATTGCAGCCAAGAAAATGTCAAAGAGTTTGAGAGTGAAAAAGACCAAGACAAAGAAGAAAGTATAGAATCTAGTTTTCCCCTTTATGACTTTGAAGCTTTTGTGATTTGGAAAAGTCGACCTAAAAAAAATAGTTGCATCTGTCTATGGCAAAATAAGATATTTAAGCTTCATGTGCAAAGATGATTTTTTAAAAAAGGCATAAGCCCTGCCCAATATGTAACAGCCAATATAAATGATTGTGTTAATTTATTTCAACTAGCTGACCTGTCTACAAAAATTGAAATATATATTTTTTTTTCATTATATAACTCTTTAGAGTTATATAGTTATATAGTTTCCAAGCTTTTAAACTCAGAAGACCTGGAATTTATGCATATATCAAAGGAAGACAATGTCTTAGTCCATGTGTATTTCTTCTGTTTAACATGATTAACTTTGGGAAAGGGAATAGTGAATAAGGGAATAGTGAATATCTACTTTTTTTTTTTTTTTTTTTGTGGTGCTGGGGATTGAACTCAGAGCCTTGTGCTTGTAAGGCAAGCACTTTACCAACTGAGCTACATCCCCAGCCCATGAATATCTACTTTTTTAAGAAAAAAAATTTGCTTTGTATTTGATCTTTGGGTTTTAAAGTAATTTGAATTGGATATGTATAGCTCATCATTTACCCCTATATCTCGTATCTTAATTTCCCACTTCTTTTAAATGAAAAGTATCTGATTTTTTAAATTTTAAGCAGGATATTTAAATGTAACTTGTTTAGTGAGTTTTGTGTAAGGAGAAAAAGTATATGTGAAAAATTTCATTTTTAAAACTTAGATTCTCTTAAAATCTCCAATTCTTGCCAGGCACGGTGGCACATGCATGTAATTCCAGCAGCTCAGGAGGCTGAAGCAGGAGGACTGGAGTTCAAAGCCAGCCTCAGCAACAGCGAGGTGCTAAGCAATTCAGTGAGACCCTGTCTTTAAATCAAATACAAAAATAGGGCTAGGAATGTGGCTCAGTGGTTGAGTGCCTCTGAATTCAATCCCCAGTACCAAAAAATAAACTCCAATTCTTGGTTTCTGTGCTTTTATAGAGTCTCTTAAAATACTCTTTCAAGATTAAAAAATAAGTCAGCAGTTATATTTGGTGCTAAGTTAAAAAATATACTTATTCTCCAACCTTTTCATGTATTTAGAAAAGGTGGTAATGATAATATCAGTAGAGAATAGCTTACAATTACCCACAGGGAAATCATCTTGAACTCTCCTATCCTGATGAAATGTGGAATTTGGGAGTCTAACCTGGTAAACCAGGCCTAGTCAACATATGAGTTTAGAATTTTGTGGAATCTGCTATTTCCCCTAGGTTGAAAACAATTCTAAGACATTTTGAAGTACCTTCTTGGGCTGGATTGCCTTGTAGGAACCCATGGTAGTTACCTGGATTTCAGACCTTTGCTTAAGGCCAGTTTTTGGAAATAGTGAATTCAGAATGATTAATTCAAAAATTTGATGAACTGCTTGAAATTTTTGAAAATTTGCTGGGAAGATTGTAACTTCCTGCTAAATTGTCCAGAAATTATGTACCTCTTTTCTTCAGACTGTGTCTGAACATGGAATTCCAAAATATTTTCTCCCACTGTGTAGATTAAATTCTTGTACTTAAATATGAATTTCCAGCAGAGTAATGAAAATAGCCACCTTGATTTAAAGCCCAATATTTTTCTCCTGTATATGACAGTTGTACATATTTAGGTGAGGACAGTAAAATCATCTGGACTATAAGTTTAGAATAGAACCAAGGAATGTTTTTGTGTAACAACTTTGTGAGCCAGGTACTGACAGTATATTGTTGGTTTAAATTTCACAAGCAAAGGTGGGCATAGTGGTGCACGCTTGTAATCCCCATGGCTCAGGAGGCTGAGGTAGGAGGATCGCCAGTTCAAAACCAGCCTGAGCAATTTAGCAAGGCTCTAAGCAACTTAGCAAGACCCTGCCTCTAAATAAAATATAAAAAGGGCTGAGGGTGTGGCTCAGTGGTTGAGGGCTCCTGGGTTCAATTCCTAGTACCAAAAAGAAAAATTTCACTAGCAAAAGTCACACAGCACACAATTTACCCTTGTATAATATCTTAGTAGGAAACACATGGCTGAAGAGGTTTATACTTAAGCTTGGGTAGCCCTCAAAATACAGTTAGCCTTTCTTATTTTGGAATTTATAGTATTCAGACTAGAACTAATTAGAATCTGTTCTTTCTGAGGAGAATTGGTAGTATGATTATAAATGATATAATTTGTGTGTGTGTGTGTGTGTGTGTGTGTGTGTGTGTGTGTATGCAGTGACTATGCTATTTACACAACATTCAATTTTGTGCAAATGGAGTCTCATTCTTCATGCTTATGGATTACTAAAGTAAATACTGGGGGGTTTAGTATACACATATTTATGAATTCACAAACAACTTATTAAATGTTTTAAAAATTAAACTATTAAAGAGGGGTCTGAAAAATAATGTTACAGATCATTGGACATTGGATATTTAGGCCACAGAAGATTTAGATTCATTGTAAGGAAAATCTTCCTGATAGTGATATTTGATATTAAAATGGGAAAACTGTGCTTCTCTACCCTGGTTACACAGCAAATTCACCTGGGAGGCTTTACACACTACCAGTGCCAGTGTCCCCTTCAAGGTAGTCTAATTTCATTAGTCAGGAATGGGGTCCAGGAAGGTCTACTGTTGGGAAAGCTCCTCAGATGATTCTAATGAGAACCAAGGCTAAGAACTGGGCCAAAGCAAACGTAAAAATCCAAACAACTTGTGCCTAAACAAAGAAAGTTTACTTTTAACCAGAAGGATGTTTTGCACCTTAGGAATATTGAATCTGTCATTCCTACTCACACGGCCCCAACGTCGGACCTCATGTTAGCCTTCTTTCTGTCATTGCTTCTCAGTTTTAAAAGTTCTGGCAGTTACTAAAGTAGAACCGAGAGTTCAGAATCTAATGTTCTGATGGAGTGTGCATCTATGGAACTATGTGCTCTCACCCCTGAGTGCCAAGAGTCCTTTATTTAGGGCGATTTCAGGACCTATGACGAGATAAGACGTTTATTCATTGGTTGGTCCAAGCACGTGTTAGAGTTGCTCTGAGATGCTCAAGAGCAAGAGAGAATGAAAATGGATATGGACAGACTTCAGACCCTTAAATCTGTCCAAGATTTGCTCTTTAATTTCCATACTGGTTTCTTTCACAGGTACAAGGAGTTGATTAAGATATAAGTAGTTAAAATTCCCAAAACATCAAAGGACTTGGAGCTGCAAACCCTTTTTTAAAAAAAATCTTTTGCAGATGTAGTTCACAAATTTCTCTTTAGAACAATAAGCGGGCTGTTCCTGGATACAAAGATAGAGTGGGTTAAGAAGTTGGAAAACTATCTTTTGTCTGGGCATTAAACATTTGAAACAGGCCTGTGGCTTACTACAGACACCTGCGTAGAATCATTGGTCATTAAGGAACAACTGAAATGAGTTTGTAAATTTGAAGGAAGTCCAATAATTGGAGACTCAAAAGGAGGAGATGCCAGAGGATGGGGCAGGTAGAGTCTGAATAGAAAGGAATGGAAATGGGAAATACCCACTTTATTTAACATGGCATGGGCCTTATTTTCCCATTCTACAGGTGACGATGCTGAGGTTCAGAGAGGCTGTGATTGATAGAGTCAAGAACTTTTATGTGCAGATCCAGATCTAGGAATAAAAGTCAAGTTTATCTCACTCTGAAGGTTCTTCAGAAACTTGAAATAAAACCCAGTCAGCTGATGCATCCAGGCAAAATTTATCCCCTGGCCTTAGGCTCAAGTGGCTTGTCTATGACTAGACAGACTTCTACATCTTCAGCACTGCTCCCTAGTTCTTAGCAGAGGCTGACCTAGGGGTCAGGGGTATGTGAACTCCAATGACCATGGCATGGAGATAATGGCCTGGTGGGGAGAGGTTGATGTCTGGGATGAAGAATGCACAAGGGAACAGGAGTTAAGAAAGAAGTTTTGTGAAAGGAGGGAAGAACCCAGGAGTTGCCACTGAGTTCCAGAGCACATTGTGTCCAGAGCACACTACAGTGTCCCATGCAGGATACCATAGGTGGAAATAGTCTCATGTCAATAAAGGCCATTAAGTTATTCGTTAATAGATACCACAGAAAAGATAAAAAGGAAATGAGGGAAACATGTACTTCTTTGGTAAAAAACAACTGCTATTAAAATTTATTGTAACTATTTCCAGTCGTTTTTCTATTCATATTATAAACATTATGGTATTATGATCATGAATTATATGTAATTATTTGTCCTGTTTTTGTCACATAATATTGTAAAACAAACATTTCTTATCCTATTAGCATTTAATATGTCTTAATTATATTGTAATTGTACATAATTATTTAGAAATTACAATTTCAATTATGCTAACTAGAAAATGATAAACAGTTCTAGCATATGCATACACTATAGTATATCTAACCTTTTTGTTGGGCATTTAGTTCAGATGATCTATTATAATGCACTCCAGAATGGAATAACTGAACTACAGAACTTTTAAGGACTTGAGATAGTCAGGGCAACTGAAATCTCACTCAGACCTTCTTAGAGTAGTATCTGTTTCTAAACTTGAACCTCATACTTGGCATCTCCAAATTCAGTTTTTTTCAGTACCAGGAATGATTAGTTCTTAGAAATTATGTAGTAATTAACTGAAACTAATTTATAACGGAAATTAAAAGACCATAATCAGGCACAAAAAGACAAATACCAAATACAAATATGATCTTACCATTATGAAATCTTTAAAAAGTTTTTAAAAGTTTGATTTCATAGTGTAAGTTGAGAGATGAGGGTTACCAGACACTGAGGAGAATAGGGGTAGGAAAGATGGAGAAAGGTTGATAAATGGGTACTAAATTGCTGTTAAATAGGAGAAATAAGCCCTGGTGTTCTGTTGCACAGTTGAGTAACTATAGATGAAGATAATGGATAGTTCAAAAACGCTAGAAGAGAAGGTACTGTGTGCTTACACAACAAAGAAATGATAAATATTTTAATATTTAGACTATATACTTAGCCCTAATTTGAACATTATGAAATGTGTACATTTAGTGAGACATCATTTGGTACCCCATAAATATGTATAATTTTATGTGTATATATCTTTATATGCATATATGTATATAAAGATACAGATATAATGAAATAAGAAGTAGCATATGGAGAGTGTGGAAGTTATTAGTACTATTTGTCAAGTATTTCTACTCTTTATAAACTCCTCCCAGATACACTGTAGAATCATTCTTCCCTCTTCCTGAGGTTGAATGGGGCATGTGTCCAGTTCTGATGAGGAATTGTGTTTGGAAGTGAATATTTATTTGCAAGAGAAAGCCCTCTTGAGTTCCCTTCAACTCTCAGTGACTGGTAATGCTTGGGAGGGTGGCTACTCCAACATCCCACAATGAGCATGAGAACAAGGAATCCAATATTATCATCTTAAGTCATTAAGATATGGAATTTGGTTGTTACTACACCATGCCCAGCTCATCCTAACTGCAACAGAGGAGATATTAACATTGGCATACCCAACATATTTTATCTCTGTAAAGAGAAATCAACTGAAGTTAAAATATTTGCTATCAGGAAGTAATCAGATAAAAGAAAATAATTTGATTTTCAACTGCTTCACAGCCCTTGATTAAGGGTACTGCAAGGTTTAAGGTGAATTAGGACTTCCTCCTCCTAAACAGCCCAGGCTGGGCAATGTCAACGTTCACCTTCCTAAGTCTTCTTTCTGCACCTTTGTTCATGACCATGTCAATTTCCAATGATCACAGTCTTTCTTTGATGCTTTCATTTCAAGTCACACTGTATGCTACTTAACAAATGAACAATTTAGAATTGAATGAAATAAAATGTAGAAGGCCAGCTTCCTTTCCTCCCTCTGAGTGTACTCCTGGGAGTTCACAGTTTGGAGGGTAACCTCCAAGCATTTTCTCTGCGGGTCTAAGTACAAATAGAATTCCACTCTTCATATTCCTCTATGCTTTTCTTTTTCATTTAGTCTGTGAATGTGGATCTACCTGTTTCTTTTTAATGACAGCGGAGTTCTGTTTCAAATATTTACCGTCCTTCATTTACCCAGCTTCCTAATGATATATGGTTTTGGAATTTTGTTGTTGTTATTTCATTTTCATTTAGGTTTTGCTTTCCTAGTCTTTTGCTATTGTTAGTAATGCTCCAATGAACATCCTTATAAAATACATCTTTTTTTTTTTTGCATCATTGTGTGAGTTAATGCAGGAGAAAATTCCCAGAATTTGAATTATGGGTTGAAGGGACTTCTAGTTTAAAAACACCAATAAATATCTGTAATTCCCTTTCCAAAGGTCAAATCAATTTACATTCCTGCTAACATAGAAAGTTCTTGTCTTTTCCCACTCTCAAGAAAACATGGTATCATGAAACTAGTTGAAAAAAACTTCTGACATTATAATCATGAAATACAATATGACTTTGTTTATTTAAAGCACCTGTCCTTAATTACAGGTGGTTTTGTGCTTATTCTTTCTTCAGGTATGATAATGCCTTTGGTCAAGACGGGTAAGACCTGGGTCAAGCATTCTTTCTCTTAAATTTGTGCTGATTTTATCATTTGGATCTCAAAGAATAATCCCATTTTTAAACCTTGAGGGAGCATCTTATTGTCACCCCTCATTTACTGAATAATCAGAGCTCACAGCATTTCTAAGACCTTGATATAAATATTGCAGGTGGGGCTTTTTACAATGACGTCCTCGAGACAGATGGACTGGGAACTGGCCAGCCCTTGAACCTCTTAGTTAATTGATGTGACATATTCTTTCATTGCAGCAATTCAGTTTTGTGTCCTTGCCCACTGATGTGCTGGAAATTGAGGTGAAAGACAAGTTCGCCAAGAGCCGCCCCATCATCAAGCGCTTCTTGGGAAAGCTGTCGATGCCTGTCCAGAGACTCCTGGAGAGACACGCCATAGGGTAAACCTGTGACTGGGGTCTCATATCACTAGGCTTTAGCCAATAGGCCATGCCCCAAGATGCCTATGCACTGCAATAATAGAGTCTTACAGAGAGTCAAATTATAATGGTGTTACATTTCCTTGGTCTCTCCCATTAATTTTACTGCCTGAGCCACAACATTCAATTAAACAAATCCTTCTCTTTCCCCTATTTGTGTGTGAATGGTTATATGTGCAAGACAGGACAAAAGTCTAAGATAATAATTAAAAGAAACCATCAATGAAGCACTTTCCTGCAAAGGTAGAAATTGAAGTTTGCTTTACTATAAAGAATATTATTTCACTTATTCTCTATCTTGTATGTAGGATTTAATCATATGTGACATTTCCATAGCAAGGTGAAATGCTGTACTTGCGTAGAGTTTCTCAAGAGATAACTAGTGTTTACAGAAAATGCTAAATGAAATAGTTGAAATTTTGAAAGCATGCATTCCCATGGAATACCAGCAATTATGTTGTTTGCAAAATCAAATAGTTT
Source organism: Glaucomys volans (assembly GCA_020662805.1). Classification (NCBI taxonomy): domain Eukaryota; kingdom Metazoa; phylum Chordata; class Mammalia; order Rodentia; family Sciuridae; genus Glaucomys; species Glaucomys volans. Next base: position 60,457 of record JAJEJO010053744.1, read on the forward strand.
ATGAGAATGTTTCTCAGTTTTGGAATTTTTGCACTCATGTCCACTCTTGGTTCTTATTAAAGTGAACTATGGCCAAATAAACTTTGTATGTATAAGATGTATTTCCTTAGGTAACAGCAACTAAGTGTAACTCTGGCTGCAAACATATGCTTTCATAAAGTATAACTCTCAGAAGAGTATCAAAGGAATGAGAAAAATTATGCAGAATGTTCACATGTCTTAATTTACAGTTCTTTTGATTTTCAGAAAGACTCTGGCATCACTAATAATTACCATAAGGATATTTCATTGGACCCTTGTAGCATGTGTGCAGCTGTGTGCACATAGACATGCCACCGCCTCTCAAACCAAAGGGATATGACTTTACAGAGCCAGATCCATCTGCCCAACAGTGTTTGCACTTCATGGTTGTGAGGATTAAGCAAACAAAAAGTCAACATAAAGAACATCACACGGTGACTGGCACATAGTAGGAACTCAAAAGGGAATGATATTCCTTGTTCTCTTTGTTATTTCATTTAATCCTCAGAACACTTCTGTGACTTGGGCTTTATCACTGTTCCTCCATTAAGAAAGGAGGCTTAGAACAGATAACTAATTACCTAAGCATATGGCTTGTGAGTGGAGAGATGCAGCCAAGGTCAAACACACACCTGCCTCTCTCCCAAGACCAAGTGCGTCCCCCGCCCACAAGAGGCTCCTCGCAGGGTTCCTGGGACTGATTCTCCAGTTTATCATTGGTCACACTTTTCATTTCTTTCCTTCCCTGGCCTACTGTCTGCTCTCACCCTGGTTAACAATTCGCCAGGGGCAGGCTGAAGTACAAGAGGAGCTGGGAAAGAGTCTTTAAACCCTGGCACTGCACACACTGCTGTGCTACCATGTATTAGACACTCGGTTAGTACCTGTTGAACTGAACCCATCACTACAGAGAGAACCCATCTGCTCTTCCATGTTGAGTACTTTTCATAAGCCAAAGCTATGGCTCGAATCTCCCCGTCATTGCCCCGCTCCCAGTCTCCTATTATGGAAATGTACTAGGTGGCGAAAATAAGAAAAGGGTCTCCCCAGACCTGAGCACTACTTTCCTAGTGTCTTTGTCATCTAGGGAAAAGGAGAAGCACAGATGAGTGTAACTGAGCTTAACCCCTCTCTCTAAGAAGAAGCAAGCCTTGGAGGTGCTCTCTTCCTGGCAACTCTGATGGGATAACACACCGCCCCACTGGTGGCCAGGGGAAGCTGCTCTTCCTCCAAGACCTGGCACTTCCCATTGTCCTTTGAGGCCACCTCTGCAGTGCAGCTCTTACTGGAGATGTCCCAATGTAGGCAGGAACAGAGCATTGGAGTGATGGCCATGAAAGCGCTAGCCATTTGTCCTGGACCATGGCAGAAGCCCAGAGCACACTCATAACCAAAGCAAATCCACCTTCCACCACAGATTTCCTCTGTCCTCAGCAAATACTCAGCCTGAAAAGACTCCTGAATCCATTGCTTTGGAAAACTTTTTCTCTACCTTCACTGCTCTATTTGAGCCTTTCCTCTTTAGGCATGACCATACAACACACACACACACACACACACACACACACTCACTCACTCACTTCCCATCCTCCTTCTTTTCCTTTATCTGCAACATGCTACCCTTCAGCTGGTTCTTGACCTCTAATCTTGACCACCTCATCTTCATTTTGGAAGCGTGATGTTGAGCCATTATTTAGTAGTCCTACTTTATGCCTCTCCAACACTGGATATATACTATTTTAAAACAGACTATCAAGTACATTCTTTGTGTCAACTGCAGTATTTTTACATGACAGGGACTCGCGAAAAATATTTGTTGATTAGTGTTAGAACATAAAGGGAGAAAAAAACTTAGAAAACGAATGCAAAGCATAATTAATTTCTGTGATCATCTTTAGGTTTCTGATTTTAATTAAGTTTTGGGTTTAATACATATCTATATTTATATGCAGTGACTATGCTATTTACACAACATTCAGTTCTGTGCAAATGGAGACTCATTCTTCACACTTATGGATTCCTAAAGTGGTCTGGGCTAAAATATGAAGTCAGTGAAGCATTGGACTGTATGTTGTTTGTTTCATAATGTCAGTGTTTTTTAGAAGGAAACATTGAAACACTACCAGTCCATAACTTATTTTTTTATTTGAATATCACAAATAATAAGCAGAATGAATACAGAATAACAATTGGTTTTGGAGTATGCTTTTGTTATTATTGAGTATACTGTATTTATTAATTCCTGGAATAATGAAAGCTAGTTATTCTTCCTTTTTCCCCAAGATAGGAGGCAATTTACTCTGCTAAAGCAATATTGTTGATGAAAACATAACCACAAAGCTTCAGGTTGGTTCCCCTGGATAGCCTTCATTTTAGCAATTAAGAAATTGCTTTGAGTGAGTAGATAGGATAAGACCTGAGTCCAAGCTGGAGCCTCAAGTTTTTATATGTAAGGGCCCTACAGTTAGTGTAACTGGAAGTCACAAGGTAGTGAACCCAGCTCACAAGTCTTGTTCAGCTTCATCCCATAGCAAGTGACTTACCACAGGCTATTTCATAACCATGATGGCATCCTTTCTTATATATTTCATAAAACTCCAAAACACACATTTTCTGGTACCGTCCATTGTTAAAGGTATATTTGGAAAATGCCAATCTGCACAGGAAAAGCAAGCAAAGGACACCCATGTCTTTTTGGGTTTTCACTCTCTCTCTTTTTCTACTCTAGAACACAGGTTGGAAAACTTTTTCTGAAAAGGCCAGGTAGTAAATATTTTAAGTTTTGAAGACACCTGGTCTGACTAAACTGCTTAACTCTTCCTCTTTAACATGAAAGTAGCCACAGACAATATGTAAGCTAATAAGCATGACTCTGTTCCAATAAAACTTTATTTATGGTTTTACTGGAACAGAAGTGGCACATGCTGTAATCCCAGTGATTCAAGAGGCTGAGGCAGGAGAATTGCAAGTTCAAAGCCAGTCTCAGCAACTTAGTGAGGACCTAAGCAACTTAGCAGGACCCTGTCTCAAAACGTAAGAGGGCTGGGGATATGGCCCAATAGTTAAGCACCCCTGGATTCAATCCCTGGTACAAAAAAAACCCACTAACTTTATTTATAGACACTGAAATTTGCATTTCATATAATTTTCACATGTCACAAAATAATACTTTTCTTCATTTTTTTCCCCAATCATTTAAATATTAAAAGCTCACAGCCATACCAAAACAGTAGGTGGACCAAATCATAGACTAGAATTTGCTAACTTTTGCTTTAGAATATTTGAGCAGAATTTCCTTGCAGTTGAGCACATGTGTGTTCCCAATTTTACTTTGAGATCACCTCCTATGTACCTGGACAGATCATCACCTCTTATCAGGGCTTCCGTGGGCTTGCCGTCTCACTTGCTGGCATAGAAAGCACACTGTATGGTCTTTAAGAAGAGAGAATTGACCAGCTCTGTGATGGTGCTTATTTCCTTCTAGGGATAGAGTGGTCAGCTACACACTTGGCCGCAGGCTTCCAACAGATCATGTGAGTGGACAGCTGCAATTCCGATTTGAGATCACTTCCTCCATCCACCCAGGTATTTTCAGCATGAACTTCATGTCTTGTCTTAGGCTAGTGTCCTAGTGTGGTTCCTTTCTCTAAACACAATAACCATGGTTCTTTCCAGACATGTCCTAGGTTTTGTGGTTCTCTATCCTCTCCATTTGGGGCCTAGAACCCAGTGATGTCTTCTGGAAGCCAGGTTGCTTTCCCTTTGATTGAGAGGCTCCTTTTCATTCTGGTGACCCAAAGGTAGAGGGTTACACAATGGAATGGGGGTTGACAATGTGGCCAACATGAATATGGAGCCATGTCTTATTTGTAATTTTACTGCCAGCACCCACAAAGGAGGTGTTCAAGAGATGTTTAGACATTACATACATGAGTGAATGGATGAATGAAGGTGAAACATCTCTTTCTACCTAGTAAGTACATATTGACGGGCCAGTAGCTGAGAATGCAATATTGTTGAAGAACTATGATGATATAACTGACTTTTATAATATCACAGTGGAAATAAAAATATAAATTAAACAGAAGATTCAGAATCATCAAGTGTTAAATTTTTTAATTCCAAAACACATTTCTAAATAATAGTGAGATGCCTCAGAATTTCACTTTTGCTCTTTCCTCACAGCCCCCATACTATGTGTAGATCACACTGAGAACTGTTAGGTCCTCTTAGACCACATTTATGAGTTGCTGTTGAAGCTAATAAAGCTTGAATCTGGAGTTTGTCACTATCCACTCACTAAACTCAAGTTGCACTGTTTTTTTTTTTTTGAGTTGGACTTTTCTATGCCCAATATACAACTCAGATTGTAATAAAACACCTTGACTATTTAATCCTGTCAAATTCAGCCTTTTGCTACTCTGAGAATAAAACTGACTCTTCCTTCAGTGAAGCTATTAGGATAGCTTTATAGCGCAACAGAAAGATTGTTTTCTTTCAACCAGTGAATTGCACTAGTGCATTTGAAGTAGAAATATTCACATCTTTTAAGGACCCAGTGGAACAGGTGGGAAAGGTAGTTAAACAGTAGTTGCTACCCTTGGAATGGTGCTTGGTATGGAGATCTTGTTTATTTTTCTACTGCAATAAAACCCAAATGACTGTGATTGTTCCCATCTGTCATCCAACCCTGTTCTCTTTAGTTGCGTAAGAACTTAGCTTATCATTCTGGCACCCTACAGGACCCATCCATAAGAAACTTTCATGAGTTAGTACAATTAAGTTTGCCAGGGATCATCAAGGAACTATAAATACCACCATCCCCACTTCTAGAAATCATTCCAAGTAGCAAACGTTTTTTAGCACCTACTATGTGCCCAGAACTGGGGTAGTGTTGGGCATTTTAGTCAAAAATCAATTAATTAAATTCCTTGAAACAGAATTGTAAAATATATCCACAACTGCAAAATGTCTTAATATAATTAGAACTCCTTCTTAACAGAATTTTTCAGCAGAGTTCTGGTCATTGAGAAACCCTCATCAACCCTTGCATTCAACATCCCAATGTAGAAATCCCTTAGCAATGACTTACACATGCTGCACAATATACTAACACCACATGCTCTCTTCTGGAAAGAATGACATTTTTCTTCTTGCTGCAGATGATGAGGAGATTTCCATGAGTACTGAGCCTGAGTCAGCAGAAATTCAAGACAGCCTCATGAACAACCTGGTTGAAAGTGGCTGCACGGAGCCTCCAAATGATGCTCCAGACCCCAGTGAGAGCTTGAGGCCAGAACCAACCAACGAGGGCACTGCAGTAGACAGTTCAGGACACCAGAGCCTGGAGCATGCCAGGCCGATTGAGGAAGGAGAAGGTGCCACTGAAGCAGGAGATGATGGCAGGATCTCCGAGGGACCTGAAGGGGTTGGGGAACTTCTGACCCCAGGACAACAGCCTGCCCTGAGTGCAGAAGAACTGGCCGAGAGGCTCGACCTGGATGAGGAGGCACCATCATTGCTGCTTCTGGAAGATGGTGAAGCTTCAGCCAACAAGAATGAACCCGTAGAGGGGGAGGCAGCGCCAGAGAACAGGGCCAGAGAAGAGGAGGAAGAGAAAGGCCAGGATGTAGAGGATGAGGAGGGGGATGTGCCTACCCTGGATCAGGGAGAGGGCAGACTGCAGCTACGAGCCTCAGTGAAGAGAAAAAGCAGGCCATGCTCCCTGCCTGTTTCCGAGCTGGAGACGGTGATCGCGTCCGCCTGCGGGGACCCCGAGACCCCGCGGACACACTACATTCGCATCCATACCCTGCTACACAGCATGCCGTCTGCCCAGAGCGGGAGCGCAGCAGAGGAGGAGGACGGCGCAGAGGAGGAGTCAACCCTCAAGGATTCCTCGGAGAAGGATGGGTTCAGCGAGGTGGACACCGTAGCGGCCGATCCGCCGGCCCTGGAAGAGGATGGTGAAGAGTTCGAGGGTGCCACTCCTGGCATGGCGCCCCCTGGCCACCTCGGGGGCCACTTCCGCAGTTTGACCAACGGCGCGGGTCCAGATGGCGACACGCACCCCAGCACTGGGAGTGAGAGCGACTCCAGCCCCCGGCAAGGCGGGGATCACAGCTGCGAGGGCTGTGACGCGTCGTGCTGCAGCCCCTCCTGCTACAGCTCCTCGTGCTACAGCACCTCCTGCTACAGCAGCTCCTGCTACAGCGCCTCCTGCTACAGCCCCTCCTGCTACAACGGCAACAACCGGTTCGCCAGCCACACGCGCTTCTCCTCCGTGGACAGCGCCAAGATCTCCGAGAGCACAGTCTTCTCGTCGCAAGACGACGAGGAGGAGGAGAACAGCGCGTTCGAGTCGGTGCCCGACTCTGTACAGAGTCCAGAGCTGGACCCAGAGTCGACGAATGGTGCTGGACCTTGGCAGGACGAGCTGGCCGCCCCTGGTGGGAACGTGACAAGAACCGCTGAAGGTCTGGAGTCCCCCATGGCAGGTCCAAGCAATCGGAGAGAAGGTTAGACCTCAAACCTGATCAGAGTAAGAATAGGACCACCAGGGGCACAGGTCTCAGCAACATGGTTTAAAAAAAGAAACAAGAGAGGAGGCACCAGTCCCAACTGGGGTTGCTGGGGCAATGTATGCCTGTCTTGTATTTGTATGTGTGCATGTGTCCTGGTTTGTGAGCATAGATGACTACCAATAGCTGACCTTCCACCATGTCTCAGATACACACCAAGAAATACAACTAGGTGAATGTGAGCGTGCACTTGTATGTGTGCTTCTGTTTTAACTTATCACCAGAACTGATTGGTGTAAGTTATCTTCTAGTCTTGACATCAACCCAAAGTGCCAGATGACATAAGTCAAAAACAGTCTATCATCAGCATTAGGTGGATATTGTCTTAAGTATCTAATGGCTTCCCAAAACACACTGAAGATTAGCAATAAATGTTAATTTTAGTTGAAGAACGTAGATTTTACCTCTGTTTTAGAATTTAACTAGTCCCATGTATATGGATAGCCTATATACGTTTGTCATTATTTCTGTCTGCTCGATTCTTGTCATAATTGTTGGTTTTGTTTTGTCGTTGTCATTGTTGACTATTTTGGTTAATCGAAGGGGGAAATCATGTGAATGTGTAAATCACTTTGTTTCAAGTAAGATTCTAATACAGGAGTTGCCACTTTTAGTTTTAAAAATGTATTCTGTTTTAACCAAAGATGTTCCATGCCTGTGGTATCAGATATTAATTTGCATTTCCTTATCCAGGATTGTGAACCATCTTCCAGTCAAGTGACAGTGGCATGGGGGCGGGGAGGATTGAGAAGTCACATAATAATATGAAATAATTCAGTTATTTTACAAGAGTCAAATATAGATTTTGCTATTTTGTTGTTCTGCTGTTTAAATTAGCCTCCAAACAAGGTGGTAGTATGCACTCTAGATTGTAAGCTCATCAAGGGCCAGAATTATGTCTTCTTTATGTTTAAATCTCATTATCTAAACAATGCCTGGTGCCTACAAATTTTTTGAAAGGAAACTAAAATGAACATAAAAATAATCTTAAGTATTCATCAGTGCCCAATTTTACATTTTAGAGAAGGAGGGAGTGAGGGAAAGTGATACATATTGATAAAGAGAAACACAAGAAAAACATTAGAGGAGAAAAAAACATAGGAAGGCAGGAAAAGCCCTAGGAACACACAATATGGAAAGGTCCCCATGAGGAGTGAAAATGGGATGGAAATTTCCTTTCTTTGGGAGTCCATCCTCACTCACCACTGGGCTTCCCAGAGCTCAAAGATAGGGCTTCCATAAGAAACATTATTGCCCCCATGACTTCTAAGACTGCTTAGAAACTACAGAAAATACGTTAGGCTAGCAAGGTAGACTTAGAGAATACATTCCCACGTCAGTGAGTTGGTGGCAAATCAAGGAGGGACACCATTTTAGAACACAGCTCAGTTCAATGTGAATCCAAAGCGACACCTATACAAACCATATTAATTATCTATTTTTTGGCTCTTTTTCCTCTACAAAAACCTTTTCTTAAGTCTCAATTTGAAATAATTTTGAAAAGCCATCAGCAGATGAATGAAAGAAGCAAGATAACATTGTGTTCGTGAGCTCAGGCCCTGGAGGTAGGCCTCCAGCATATTCAGTCCCACCACTTCCTTACACCAAGTGACCTAACTGCACTCTCTCTCCCTCCCCCTCACTCTTTCTCTCTCTCTCTCTCTCTCTCTCTCTCTCTCTCTCTCTCTCTCTCTCTCTTTCCTTGTGTGTCAAACAGGGATACTTACAGAATCAACCTCCAAGGTTACTGGAAGAATTAAATGAGGCAATACTATAAAGGGCTCTGCCTCTCAGCAAGCAAGAGTTCTTCTGGGCAGATAAGCAGCGAGGCTAACTTTTAAAGTCATATAATAAAACATCCAAAATAATCCTTTGCATTTATATTTCTTGCAACCATGTGTTTCAAGGAAAATCCTCTCATTATTAGTGGAAATCACTTTGTTTCAAATAATATTCTGGGGGGCAGCCCATCTTTTTTCTACAATGTAGTCATTATTTACAAAGAGAAGGAAATTTTAAAAGACCTCACTTATTTTCAGCTGAGAAATAGGTTTCCTCCTCTGATGTTTTACCAGGTCTGAACCCTTGCTTTGTATTTGAGGCAAGGGTGATTATATGGTGCTGGGTCCTGGTACAGAACAGAATTGCTTGCTTCTTCTGTGTGCTCCATCTATTCAACCAGCTGACTTGCGTCAGTCACATCATTGCATTTGCTTGGGGTTCACAAGCAGGTGGGGTTGGCTCCATTAACCTCAGGCAAGTGACAATATTGTATTTCCACTAGCTTGGAGGAGTAATTAACCTGTTTGGTTGAACTGATTACAATGAGGTAAGTTTGTTGGTTTTTTTTAACAGAAACTAAATGGAAAAAACAGCAGCTGATGACATAACAACTGTACCATTTTTTTTTAATATCTGACACTAAACACATATAAAAATAAACATGAGTGTAGTATACACTTAAATACAGAACCCCCACCTGAAACAATGGGCTGTGTGCTGTTATGAGGGGCACCTTCCTTGACTTCTTTTAGAATTTTCAAGGAACCAGAGAATTTGAGTAATATCCTAGAGTTTGCACTAGGATTTATATTTTATATTATATTTTTTCCCATTTAGAAGGACCTTTTCTTCCTGAATACATCTCTTTTTTTTTGCCAGTTACCTCTAGGAATAACACTAACTTCCTTTCTAATTAATTAATTTTTTATTTTTAATCAGGTCTGTATAATTAGAATGAGAAGAAATAATCATCTTTCCATGTGTGGACATTCTGAGAAACATTCAGCATTTGAGATCTCACAAAGATCTCTCTCAACAATCATTTTTCAGTTTCTCTCCCTTTGGATCCAAAGGATGGTAGAACCCTTGATATTTGCATCAAATATGGAGGACAGAGGAAGGAAAAGCTCTGATCTTTGTCCTCTGGCCAATAGAGTGTGAGCATGGTGTAAGGCAGGAGGAAACCAGTGTGAAGTCTGATGGAGGCTGACTAGTGTCCTGGGCTCTTCTGGCTCTCCCATGATCAAGAGCATTCAGCTGGTACCATGGACCTCCGTCCACATGGCCACTCCACACACCTGAGGACATCATAAAACAGGAACACTGAACACTGTTCCTACACATTGTTCAGTTCATGAAGTGTGAACTGATGATAGTATATGTCTATAATAATCTGTGGCATGCATTCTGTGGATGTATTTATTTCTAAAGTATCTCGCTCTTCTTCTTTCTATCCCACTTCTGTGTTTCAAACTTTTCCTGTTTCAGTCTTCCTGCCTTTTATCTATTTCCTTTGTCTCTTGTCTCTTCCTCTTTCCAGAGCACCATAGCTTATCTGATTCCTCCTCCAAATCATCTGGAATAGTCATGAGTTCCCATAGTACCTTAGGCCCACCACTTTATCCCCTATTTTCCCTACTACAGGAATTGACTTTCTTGACACATCAGCTACTTGACCCATCTTAGAAAGGAACCTCTCAGAGTTTCACCCCCACTCCAAAAATCTTAAAAATGGCCTCTCAGCAGCCCTCTGATGAAACTTATCCATAAGATAAAGTATAATTTTGCACAAGCCCACCAAGTTTTTATGGGACTTTATAAATTCTGTGCTTCCCTCAAACAGGCCTGTTTCCTATACTGGGTTAAAATCAGGCTCTGATAATTTTCTCTTGTGTTCATTTCTAATATCATTTCCCATCAAGAAAATTCAAGTGGTTACAAATCAGATTCCAATCCTACATATTGTTCTATAGATCATTATCATGAGGTGTTTGAATTTCTCCTTTTTCTTCCTCTTCTTCTTTTTCCTCTTCTTCTTTTTCTTCTTCTTCTTCTTCTTCTTCCTCTTCTTCTTCTTTTTCTCCTCCTCCTCCTTCTTCTCCTTCTTCTCCTTCTCCTTCTTCTCCTTCTTCTCCTTCTTCTCCTTCTTCTCCTTCTTCTTCTTCTTCTTCTTCTTCTTCTTCTTCTTCTTCTTCTTCTTCTTCCTTTAATACTTCCCTTTCTCACAAATGACTGTATGTATCAAACTGACAAAAAATACATTGCCCACTCTATTTGTTGTTTCTTGTAATTTGTTTTACAGTCATTTTTTATGACATTGCCATAGCAATGAATGAATCTGAATGTCTTGACTATCTTGTTCATAGGTGAATGTCCTATACTCCATAATTCCCAGCCAGTAAACCAGCTTCCTTCCTTGAGGCCTGAACATCATCACTACCCAACAATCGATGAGCCTCTTCCGCCAAGTAAGCTCTAGTTTTTAAAATCTATGCCTTAACTCTTCCTATCAAGTTTGAACAGGTCAGTATGAATTTGTATGTAAACATCCAAACTCTTTCCCAACTCCATACCTTACACTGTCATCAAAAAACACTATGGTGCCTACTATAAAAACTGGTTGTGTTTGGGGGATTTTTGTTGTTATGGTTGTTGTTGTCTATTTTTTCACTAGTTGTTTCAGCACATGATCTTGAAGACATAACCAAAGTTTTCCATATCCCTCAGTTTCTGAAATGAAGAGTATTTCTTTACAAGACCTGACTAGTCTTTGCAAATTATTCATAACCCTTAAATCCCAAATTTACTGTTTTATATTTAAAGTTCACAATTCCAAATAGAATAGTTCTACTGTTGTCCATAGAATCTGTTATCCACAAGTATCTATATACAATTTAAAGAAATGTAGGGACCATGAACTTGCATTTTCCTTTCTCAACTTTCATCAATAGATAATAGCTCCCAACTTCTTCTGTAGTTTTTAAGGTTGCCAGGCAAATGTCATCTTTAGGATAGATTTGAATATCATTTCGTCCTAGTGACTGTAGTGTGTAATTGATAAATATCTAACTGGTCATCTAAATTTAGGAAATTCATTTAACCTCTCTGATACTCAGGCTTTTATTTTTAAAATAAAGCTTTAATGTCCTCATCTGCTAAATGCTAAGTTTGGATGAGGTTGTCTCTAGATATCATTCCAGTTTTAACCTTATAATACTCCATTTAATAAATTTCTGAAAAAGAACCAACACCCCAGACATTCTAAATTCACTTATTACATACATTCATGAATTCTAGAACATATCTATTTTGGTTTAGGATTTTTTTTCTCATGTAAAGATAACCTTTAAGATTTGATATATTTTACAACTGCAAAATCTTTCCAGGATGCAGATACAAGGAACCTTTGTTTCTGTGTTCTTTTGCCTATGCTTACATGAAGCAATTACCATTTCAAAAGGAGAAATGCCTATTTCTTCATTCATCTGTTCTTGATAATGTGATGTATTTTTCACAAGCACTACTTTTTACCCCATCCAATTGTATTTTATCAGTGAGAAAACAACGAACATCTTTGATATGTGGACTAACTTAAAGGAGCACCGTATTTGTTTCCCAAGGTCAAATCACATGCTATCTCCTTTAAATTTTGATGCTTGATTTCTTCCTTTACTTATGAACTGATATGTGAATATTCTCTAAATGAATAGTAAAAATTCAGCATTACTACAAATACCTCCTACTTAGAAATTATCTGAAAAATATCTATAACATGCTCTCTCCAAGGAAGAGAAACTTTCCCCATAACAAATAATCTACCAATGCATAGTGGATTAAATAGACACCTGAAAACTATTCCATCATAAAGGTATTTCCTTGCAATGATGGAACAATTAATAAGTAGTTATGTGCAGATATTATAAATAATTAGCTACAAATTAATTTTAGAAGTACTTAATACAAGCCCACTTTCAATAATTAAAACAAATTTTTCTAGATGAGTTTCAATTTTTTATCCATGTAACATTGAAAAATAATAGAAAATTTGTTAGTGAATCCTACCAACTAAATTTTCTTAATCTCTAATAGTACATGAATTACTTCATTACTACAGTCTAATCTGAGAGACAGATAATAAACAATAAAATAATAGATAAGGAACTAGTGTAGCATATCAATTGGTGATAAGTGTTAAGGGAAAAGCAAAAGTGGTAAAGAGTAAGGGATTTATGAGTATTCAATGGTGGCTGGTTTGCAATTTTAGATCAAGAGGCCTTGGTAGACTTCATTGAGAAGACAACACAGGAGGAGATAAAGGAGTTTCCAGGTTGATATTGATTGGTATGGAAGAGCTTTGCAGGCAAAGGTAGTAGTCACTGCCAAGTTGTAGATAGAAGCACCTGATGGGTTTGAGGAAGAGAAGACCTGTGCATCTGAGCAGGTTGAGGAAGAGAGAAGGCAGCAGGCCTTGAGATCAGGGAGACAGCTAGGCCAAGTCATGTAGGGCTCTTTAGGGCACATAAGGGCTTTGGCTTTTTATCTGAACAAAAGAGGAACATTGCAGGGTTTTGAGCAAAGGAGTGATATTGTCTGACTTAAGTTCTGAAAGGGTTTTCCCTGGTCGCTATACAGGGAATAAATTGTAAAGAGAAAGGATAGAAGCTTGAGAGGCAATATAAAATTATTGCAGATTATTGCAGTGATCCAGATGAGAAATTATGGTGGATTAGACCAGGGTGGGAGCAGTGGAAGTGATGAGGAGGGTCAGATTCTACACATATATTTTGAAGATAAATTGAATATGAAAATGAGAGAAATATGAGAATCAAGAATGACTTAAGAATTTTAACCTGGAAGGATGGAGTTGTCTACAACTGAGTTGGTAAAGGAAGGCCACAGGCAGAGCAGATTTGGGTAGAAAAGTTCTGAAGCTTGGTTTTGATCATATCTGAGGAGTGATTCAGGTGGTGATGTCAAGAAGGCAATTGAATGCGTAACTCTGAGGTTCAAGAGAAAGGTCTGGACAATAAACATAGTATTTCAATTGTTAAAAAAAATTAAATACAAAATTTGACGTTTTGTTAGTACAACTAAGATAAATCATGATCAAGCTCTACCTTGTTCTTTGACTTCATGGAAAACATAATTTAATATTCAGCCGGTCCTTTAGTCACAAATACATTGGCCTGACCTGCACTAGTGTAACTTGCCCCAGCATTGTACAGGAATACCTTACAATGAAATAGTTTTCAGATGTCTGTTTAAGCAAACTCATGAAATCACAGTGCTGGGTTCTTCAGGTCATGCTGAAGCCTAAAGTAGCATTGAATTTTTGTTGTTGTTGTTGTTGTTGTTGTTATAAAATGTGTGAAAGTAAATTCTTCACAAAGCAACACAGAAAACACACTCATAGCTTCTGATTACACTTAGCTAATTATTTTCTGAATATTTGTAAGAAAATATAACTAGTACTATGCATTTCAGGTATTCAGTCTGTTGACAAAAGAGCATGTCTTTCTGGCTTTCCATCCTTTTTCACCAGTGATTTGGAAATACTGAGACGTGCAGTGAGAAAGTGTCATTATCACTGTTTTGTTCCCCAGTGTTTTTTTTTTTTTTTGCCTTAGAGAATTTGTAAGACTGAAACTTTGTCTGTGGTGGTCCTTCCTTTACTGTGGGCTCCTGGAGGGCAGGGACCTGTCTTATTCCACTCTGAGTCCTAGGATCTGGCATAGTCCCTGGTTCCTAGTCAGTGATGAAAGGACTTAAATCAGGTGAATTAAATAGTACCATGTGTTTTTAAATTAATGCTTATTCTTTGTTAGATGACATGTTGGATTTAAGAATAAGAACTGTCTAGTCACTCTTTTAATGTTAGATTGGGATCCATTGAAATTTCAAAATGTTTGGTTGGAGATTACTTACCAAGTAACATAATTACACACATACACAATTCCATCAAGTTAAAGAGCTAATGAACATTTACCATCAGTTGACAGCTGGATTAACTAATCGACAATTTTAGTCAAAGCCTCCTAGAACATATCTATACAATCTACATTTTCCCTTCAATTTGCCTTAAAAGTTAAATTAGGTGTTTTCTGTTATTTCAGTTTTCATTAGGCATTATTTGGAATGCCTCAGGTCAGACATATGCAATAATATTTCCTAACACATAAGACATGTACATATAAAACCATAAACATGCCAAACCTATTTTTACATTTTAAAAAATTGAGAGTTGCTATGTCATTACCTGAATGGTAAGTTTTCAAGAATATTGTTAGTATCTGACCTACTCCCAAAAGCTATGGCTTTTCTCACTTAAGAGGCTAAATGGTTTCCCTCCCTTTGCAGTCATTTTTTGCTTTTTCTTTCTTTAGCTAATACATTTTCAGCATAATGTATCATGTTGCTGCTATTTCCACCGCATTTTTATGTGTGGACTCAAAAAACTTCGCCCATTTCTGTGCATTGCTCCTGTGTGTCGAGCTCAGACATGAATACGTTATTTCCATCCCTTTCCCTTTTAAGGGATTTTCATGCACCTCACCCCACCCCAGCCCCTACATGCATTATGTAGGGTACCATGATGCTTCTGCCTTTTAATTTTAGGGTTTCCTCTGTTTTATTTGGGAGGCAAACTAATGTGTCCTTATCTTGGGCTCCCTCTACTGGTCAAGAAGGCTTTTTAGCTCCAAAGAGGTATTTTTGAAGTTATTGGTTATAGTACTAGTTATTGGTTTGATTTTGGTAAAATACATTTGATAGCCACAGGTAGGACGAATACATGCTGTGAATTTACAGCTTATCAAAAGGATGTTTTGAAACCCTAGTATCAAAACCTTCCATTCGCCCTTTCAAGAGAGATAGCAATCAGTTAAACTCATTAAGTATTAGAAGAGGTTATCTAAAATTGCAGTACAGTATTTTAGAATTAAAATTAAAACCAGTTTTAAAACAATAGTCATCGTCACTTGTCACTGGAGCTAGTCCCCCCATGTTAGCTTTAGGATTCTCCAGCGTGATAGTGTCAGCTCTCAGTGCAGGACATGTCCAATCTTCCTCAGCTGTCATTTGGGTAACCACAGGATTTTTTAAGAAATAAATTAATTAAACAGGATTTCTCTAGAAATTATTAGAATTTTAGCACAGGTTATATTCAAGGAAACACAATGATTGTTTAAAATGGTCCAGCAGAGAAACTGAGTGTGTTAAGTTCTTTTCTGGAATGCCTGTATGCCACTGCCCCATCAGTCATAGCAGGTCTGTGGGCAGTGTCTGGCCTTCAGCAACCAACCAATGGTGAGTTCTACCTCAGAAGACCTGGAAGTAGTTATCTCTTCATGTGGATCAGTAGTGTGTCCTTGATTTTTCTTTTTGCCTTTTTATTAAACACTAGACTGGGAAGCTCGAATTGACAGCCATGGGCGGGTCTTTTATGTGGACCATGTGAACCGCACAACCACCTGGCAGCGTCCAACAGCAGCAGCCACCCCAGACGGGATGCGGAGATCGGGGTCCATCCAGCAGATGGAGCAGCTCAACAGGCGGTTGGTGATCAGTATGCAATGAGCTCCTATAAACCTCAGTGAAAGCAGAGTAGCAGCCAAATAAACTCCTCTAACACTTTGCTCAGTATGAGGAGACTGGAAAGCAATAAGAATCTTAAAGAACCCATTCATAACAGGTACTTGGCAGGCTAGATGTAGAATTTGGTGGCAGAGACAAGTTAAGCTCCAGTGTCCTTTAAAGATGGGAATCCCTTAAACTTCTGACTGACCCAGGCTGGAAAACAGGTTTTTGTCATTGTTATTTGTTTTGTGCTTTTCTGCTTTTGTAGTACTGGGATTGAACCTTAGCTACACCCACAGCCCCTAAAACAGAAGTTCTTAACCAAGGATACCCTCTCTTCAGGGTATTCACCAAGGATACTAGTATTTCAGAACCCTCCAGAAATTGTATGCAAAATTATACATGAATGCACATTTTTCTGGCACACTGATCCATATCCATCATAATATTCTTCCAAGATAATTGGCAGAACTCAAAACAGTTTAGAACATTCCAAGGATAGGTTCCATAAAAATACTAAAAGCTGCCTGCAGGAAAAACTATTCCATTAAATCACTATCTGCATTTCTACCCTGCTGTCATAATTGCCCACCCATAAGTAATAATTCTTCAAAAGCCTCATCTTAGACAAAGAAATATTTAAAAGCATGTTTTGAAGTCAGGCATGATGATATGCTCCTATAATCCCATAATCCCAGCTACTCCAGAGACTGAGGCAGGAGGAACATGAGTTTGAGGTCATCCTGGGCAACATAGTGTGAACCTGTCTTTAAAAAATAAAAAAATTTGAAAATTTGTTTTGTTTAAAAACTAGACCCTCATTATTGATGTCATTCTGGTATTGATGTGCAAATGAAACCCGAGACCATGTATTGTCATGCCTAAGTGAGTATAGAGCACCATCTCTAGCCCCTTGTTCTTTGAGGCCAGCCTGATGTCTTCAGGATACTATTAGTTGCCAGGGATGTAAGCTGCAGGCTGACTTCAGTTGTAAATGGCATCCACGTGCCACCGTGTTTATGTGTAAGTATGAAGGTAAAGAGAAGATTGAGAGGGACTGAAAAAAAACACTTTAAAAAAGTTGGAGCGTGGCGCCTGTTGACATCAAATGACTTTAAAACTCAACTGTATCAGCCAGAGGGGGAAGTGGACTGTTTAGTGCTGGGCATGGTGGCACACACCTGTAATCCCAGGTTCAGGAGGATCATGAGTTCAAAGCCAGCCTCAGCAATTTAGCAAGGCACGAAGCAACTCAGCGAGACTCAGTCTCTAAATAAAATACAAAAAGGGCTGGGGATGTGGCTCAGTGGTTAAGCATCCCTAGGTTCAATCTCCAGTTTAAAAAAAAAAAAAAAAAGCCATATAGGGGCAAAAAAATTAAACTTCTTATTCCTGTTGTACACAGAGGAATATACTTGAGGTGAGAGTCATCACCATTCTTTTATTGCTTGAACATTTGGAAAGCATTTGCTTTCCATTTTTCCTTTTCAGTAGCTGACAGTTTACATCATTAATGAGAGCCATGAAGGGTTTTCATTGACAGCACATTTATCCACAGTCATTCCCACAGAAACAAAGCATATTACAAGGAAGAACTTGTGATCATCTAGTTTTATTGAACTTGAATGCACCAGAAATTCATGAGATGGTCCTGTCGTGGTGATTACAGCAGAACTGCTGTGACAAAATGCAGGGGACACAGAGAGCTCATTTTATGCAGGGACCGGTTGCCATTCTATAGGCAGAAACTAACTTTAAGCCTGTCTTGCCAAAACGGAGGGCCTGAGAGTGTTCAACAGACTGAAAAGGTATCATCAAGCTATTATCTACAAGAGGTGCTATTTGAACACTAGGCAATAATCAAATCTACAATACATCAAATAATTCATTCAAAGCAAAAGGAAATACCTTGACCTATGGCACAAAAATCCTTGAAAGTTCATGTGTTCAGATTATAGGATATAAAAATAAGGCCAAATCCATCTGGAACCCAGCCTCTCGAGAAGGTCTGCACCTTTCATATGTCAATTCCCTTGCCCTGCGTGGAGGTGATCACACTGAGAGAGGCAGCTGAATAGGGAATTGCATTTGCAGTTCATCTGGGCAGATAGAGAAAAGGAATTTAGCAATTTGAGAAAGTACTTATTTCTTGTGAAAAATCCTACTTAGGGAAGGTCAGATAACCTTCAGATAAGTATCCAGGCTTTTAAATACTTATCTTAATCTATTGCTTTCAAGTGTTTAGGTTTTCTGTGATTTGGTGTGATAAGAGCAGCTGTGCAAAGTATGCTACCCGTCTTTATCTGTCTCACATGTGATCACACTGAGGGGTCATTTTCTGATAACCTGAAGTTATTGGGAGAAATTTGCAGGGTTCACTGTCTCGCCACAAAATAGAAACATTTCCAAGTTGTACAAGGAGTTTCTCCTGACTCCACACCCCAATGATTGTGAAGATCAGATGTGTTTGTGCAAGGAAATGTACACGGAGAACAGAATACCCAATAGCAATGTGACCATGTTCAACCTCAGTCATTCCATAAGGACAGCACACCTTTCTAGGCTTTATGGTGTGACCACATGCTCCCACTATAGAGACCACACCTACCTCCAACCTGGACCACCGCTCCACATCCTACTGGCCTCACTCAAAGCTCATGTGCCCTGTGACATCTTCTGAGAGTCCTTTACCCAGAACAGAGCCAGTGACTCCTTCCTCCATAACCTCTTGAAAATGTGTGTCCCTATTGCTGTTCTTGCCTTCTTGTCTTGGTTTTCTTTGTAACCCTTTCCCCACCTGATGAGGTGCCAAAACACTTAACACACCTCAGTACAAGATTATCTCCAGAGTTAATTCCTATGCCTTTGGAATATCCAGACTTATTTAACTCTACTTTCACCTATAGGTATTAAGCAAGCAGGAAATATAAGTATGAATTCTCATTTTAAATAAGCAACTAAAGTCTGATTTTTTCATTATTTGTATAAAATTATAATATTAGAAAGGGAGAGAGAATTTTTTTATTTTTTTAATTTGTTCTAATTAGTTATAGTAGAAAGCATTTTGACACATTGTACACAAATAGAGCACAACTTCTTCCTCTGGCTGAACATGGTGCAGAGTCACACCAATAGTATAATCATACATGCATATAGGTTAATAATGTCCATCTCATTCCACCATCCTTCTCATCCCCACACCACCTCCCCTCCTCTCACTTCCCTCTGCACAATCCAAAGTCCCTTCACCCGCTCCCCCCATTATGGATCAGCATCTGCTTACTCAGAGAAAACATTCGGCCTTTGATTTTAGGGGTTTGGCTTGTTTTACTTAGCATGGTATGGGAAATAGAAATTTTAACTAGAAAAAAATCTTCAATCCTATTACTTCAAGAATTAGGCTTTTTTTAAAAAAAAGTATCCATCTTCAATTACATACAATTCTCAAATAAGGTAGTATGTAGTTAGTTTTATATTCATTTTTTTCCCACTTTTCACACTATAAGCATTTCCTATTGCTGCATTTCCTATTGTTAATCTTCAGATTAGCATTCAAATGCTCATATACTATCCATCAAGTGGCTATAATTTAGTTAATTTAATCTCTTACTTTTTTAATGTTTTGTTTGTTGCTTTTATCACTGTTTTTTATTTACCACCAAAGGCCTGTTAAATGTTAAGATCATCTCTAAATAGAGTATTCCCTTGAGGTTCTATTCCCAAAAGAGCAGGTCCAGGAAGACGAATGTGGTGTTAGTATTTGATATCAATGCCTAACTGTCTTCTAATGTGGCTTTATGAGTTCACTGTGCCAGTAATACCTTCACTACCTTTTCATCTTTTGGTTTGTTTTGCGGATTTAGAAGGTGCTCCTTTTATTTTGGAACCACTTTTTTTAAAAAATTATAGTTACTCCCATGTGAAATGTGAACTGTCTGTTCTTGGTCTTTGCGAGGTTTCTGTTTTGTTGGTTGGTTGGTTGGTTGGTTGGTTGGTTGGTTGGTTGGTTGGTTGGTTTTGGAAAAGTTTTTCTTTTTTTCTTATATTGTTGTGTGTGTGTGTGTGTGTGTGTGTGTGTGTGCGTGTCCTTCACAAGATCCAACTGAGGACATGTGAAAGTAGGTTGTGATATGCTGACATTTTCATCATCAATAAGATCAAATCCTCATAAAAATTCTCTGCTGTGGTCATTGCATTTTGAGAAGGAAAAGAGAGGCTACAACTTTACATTTGTCTAAGCCCCATACCAGGTGTTTATTGCTAAGTAACAGCCTAGAATCATTCATTACTACCATGGTCATTGTTTCTCATGTTCTGCTCTGTCTGGGCCCAGCAAGGAAGTTCTCACTGGAGTATCTTTGACTGTGGTTAGGGTGGCTGGAGCTAGAGATTCGCCTATTTGATTAATGCTGGCTGTTGGCTGGGAATGTCCACTGGAACACCTCCAGAGAGATTTCCCAGGTAGCCTGGGCTTCCTCACAACATGGGTTCCATCACAAATTGTCACTTTATACATTAGACAAAGTAGTCATAAGACCTTCTCAGGTCCAGGGGGTGTCAATATCAAGTGTACCTCTTAGAGAGGTTCATTGATAGCAATTAGGACTAAAAAAAATTATTAAGCCATTTTGGGAAAATGTGATCTGCCATAATGCTTTTGAGGCATCATTCCATTAGAAGCTGCCTTAATCTCTGACAGACGCTGTTCTCCCCTGAATCAAGGTTTCAGGCTCCAGCAGCTTCTCATTGACCCACTCTACCCTCCTGCATGACTGCATTCCCTGAGATCCAACAGGGAGATTATAGAAGGCCATTTTTCTCCTTCTCCACACCCTCCCTACCACAGACATGTTGAGGTGGTAAATAAACCTAAATATTTCTCTCCATAATTCCATGATCACTCTGCTCATTCCTCCCCCTTCCACTTTATTATGAGAGATCTTCTCAGAAAATGTCTCTCAGTAACTGCAACAGGCAAAGATATCTCCTGTCAGGTATTAAAGTGAGTGGTAGAATCTCTCTAGATAAAATAAAATGTAAAGAAATCCCTTTGATCAGTGATTCCAAACCTAGATGTACATGATACTAATTGAAGAACACCTTAGAAGCTCAGGTTTCAATTTTGTTTTAGTTTCTGTAATTTTGACAATCACCCAGATGATTCTCTTACAAGTGATCTAGAAACCACACTAAGGAAAGCTTCCTCTGTAAACTCAAGGAAAGAATGAGGCAGTGGGCTTCAGAGCTTGTCACAGTAGAACCACATCTGTGCAATGTTGGGTACCTCCTTTGCTTGATCTTGAATTTAACTTGGAGACCTGGATATTACCTGTTCCATACTCTCCCCTTCTTCCTCCTCTTTGCCCCTCTCTCTCCACCCGCTCATCACTTTCCTAAACACAAGACCCATATAAGCAACATTCCTTTGGATATTGTGACTTGCTTGACCTTAAGGACCTCCAAATCAGCATGTCCAAATCCAACAAATATCTCCCCCTATCCATCCATCCTTCTAACACTGTCTTTCAGTGTTGCCACCTCGAGCTACCTGATCACAATTGTCTCCTTCCTCCTCTTCGACCCCCATATCCAGTGAGGTCCCAAATCCTGCTGAGACTGCCTGCAAAATTTTACAAATTCTACTGCTAAATATGTCTTGAAATGCCCCTTCTTCCATCCCTGACTTGAGGAGGGATGGGTCCTGGTCATGCTACTTTGACTGATCAAGAGGCATTAAACAAAACAGAAATACTACAGGGAGAGGAAGGAGGCTACTTAAGGTTAGGCACAAAGAGTGGAATGGATAGGAAATAAATAACTGGGAATCTGCCTGGAAGCAGATTATCAAGAGCAGGGACACATAGAAAATCTCTTAGTATTTTGCTGGCAGATATAGCTGATCTTAGGATCCCTGACTGAAGTATGTGGGTGTTTCCCCTCACCCCAGCAGCATGACCCACCATCCCTGCCTGAGGTGGCCTTTGGCATCTCTATCCAAGACTGTTGCAGTAGCTCTCAGACCACTCTGCCTGACTCCAAGCTCCTCTCCTACACCCATTCTCTACACCAATGTTGGCTGATCACTCCAAGTGCACATCTGGCCCTATCTCTCTTTGTTAGTCACTACTTATCATCAAGAACAATAGTTCTCAATAGTTCTCAAAGCTAACCCTGGACCAGTAGCATCAGGATCACCTGGGTACTGGATGAAATGCAAATTCTTAAGCCCTGCCCCAGATCTACCAAATCAGAGACTCTGGGGATGAGGCCTGGAGATCTGTGTTTTAACGAGCCCTGCAAGGTATTCTGAGGTTGCTCAGGTTGAAAGGTCTGTGAGTCAAACTGCTGCTGGGGCATCCTTCAGATGTTCCCTGCCTTCCTCTCTGCTGGTCTTCTCTCACCACCTGGTGCCCATGCCTCCTGATGCCACCCCTAAATTTCCCAGAGCTCTCCCAGGGCACCCTACTTTCACATATGTTACTTTCCATTCTGCTTTTGCTCAATAAGTTCCCCCATAAATTCATACTCCAGGTTTTATATACTTTAGGGTCTCCTTGTATGTTCCCATATGTCTCTTACATGACCTGGACCGCCTTTCACATTGCTAGAGTTGTGCTTTACATGCCATTCCCCACTTTGCTCCATCTCAACTGTATGTTCCAAGGACAATGTCATATTCTAATCCTCTCTTTGATCTGAAAGCTCAGCACAGAACCTGTGCATGGTGGAAGGGCTTGTAAATATTTAGTACCTAAGAAAGTGACTGACTAGTCAGCCAACTGACTCAATCCCCAACTTAGGATGAAAAACATGAGCCTTCAAATCAGCAGCAAATACTTATTTGTCTGCCAGCATGCTTTTAAAATGTATAATATTTCCATGACCTCTACCCAATCTTATCAAGTAACTGTCAAACAAAAAATAAGTGAGTAGAACAATTATTCCTTTTTGTAGCCCTATTAAATAATGTAGTGGTAATTCCATACCTTAGTTGTAACATTTTAATTTGTTTCTCACACCCTTATT
Organism: Glaucomys volans; assembly: GCA_020662805.1. Classification (NCBI taxonomy): domain Eukaryota; kingdom Metazoa; phylum Chordata; class Mammalia; order Rodentia; family Sciuridae; genus Glaucomys; species Glaucomys volans. The sequence goes on from JAJEJO010053744.1 coordinate 83,442, forward strand.
TTAGTCTTATCCTATTTGCATGATTAGTTATTATTTGTGTTGATTATTGAAAGTCACCATATTTGAAATCCATCCTAGCTTTCAAAACAAAAAAAAAGAAGTTAAATAATGTAGAGATACTTTTCTTGCTAATTGTTTTGGCTATCTTTTGAGAGTTTTAAGCCTTTCTTTTCTGACTTTCAAGATAATTCTTTACAGATACTTGCAATTTTCTGATTCAGAGCATTGGCCTCCAACAAGCAAAAGAACAAAAGTTAACTCCATCTTTTCATTTTCTAATGCAAAGGTATCAAAATATTCAGCGGACCATTGCAACGGAAAGACCTGAAGAAGATTCTGGCAGCCAAAGCTGTGAGCAAGTCCCAGCTGGAGGAGGTGGAGGTGGAGGGAGTGACTCAGAGGCTGAATCTTCCCAGTCAAGTTTAGGTATTGGAAAGGAGGGGTCCCTAGATACCAGTGGTGGCATCCAACAGCTGTGTGATGGAACTGTGCAAGTCATTCACCCTACCTCATAGGTTAGACATGCATCCTGGGGTAAAGAGAGCAACAGAATGGGCAAAAGACCAGGGTAGAGGAGAAAGAGGCATGGTGCAAACAGGGTAAAGCAGACAACGGAGCTTCCCACCAGGAAACTTAGGAGATGTGGATCCACAGTGAAGAGAATTGCCACCACCATGGCTGGGGGTCTGGAGAAGGAAAGAAGGTAGATTCTGGGAATGGAGTTGTGTTTGACATAGTACTTGTGCATTAAGGCAGCTTTTATGGTGGCTTAATCCTTTGTTGCTAAATAAATATATCAGTTGGTGTCCTAAGGGTTTTCCTTGTATAAATGAAACTTGTAATAAAAATTCACAATCAGTTTCAAAGGAGCCATGTGACAACACTAGGAACAATTACATTGCATTTAGAATAAAATTCAGTTTTCCTCAGGGAGGAACTTGGGCAGAAAGAGGTTTCCCAGCAGGATTCTGGTTATGTACACTGTCCAAGAGTATTTTTTATCTACTATAGTACACATTCACTCAGGGCCCAGTTTTCCTGATTTTTATTTCTTTGAATGGGTCTGAGTAGAACTCAGACAAGGATATTCTAAAGGTATGAGACTGGCTTCCACTTTTTATGCCCACAACAATATAAGATTACCACAATGGAGTTTTGGTAATCCACTTTCTCTTTGAAATGAATTAAATGATGGCAGATTTCTTTACCAAAAGAAGACTCAGAGAGTCGCACCAAACAGACATTGTGATTCCCATCCTGCCAGCTCTCCACCATCTACAGCAATGTGGATGTTGAACATTTTCATGTGATCTCTTAAATGCACATAGTTTCATCAACAATTTTAATTGCTTCCATTCCATTTATTTCTCTAGATGCACTTACCAAACTGACTAGTTTGAGTTTTTCTGTTATTAATTTCATTGTTTGGTCTTGTGAGAGGGACATTGTTCACTGGTCTAGTAATTAGAAACATGAAGAAAAAAGAAAGAAGAATTAATTTCTGGACTTGGATTACATGGCATTTACTGTGTAACCACCCATCCCCAGATTTAGTGGCTTTCACTCACAACCACACATTCATCCAGCAGTTCTGCAGGTTGGCAATATGAGCCAAGCTCAGCTGGGTGGTTCCTCAGGATGCTGCTGGGCTCATGCAAATGTCTTGGGTCAGATGTTTTATTGGCTGTGGGTTGGCTGGTGTGAGATGGCCTCTGATGGGTGACTTGTCTCTACTCCCCATCACTTATCTCTCCGCATGCTAGCCCAAGTTGTTCTCTTAGTGGTAGCAGGGATATGAAAGACACACAGACTTTCTGAAGCTCTGACTCAGAACTGACATGTCACTTCTGCCACATTCTACTAATTGAAACAAGGCACAAGGCCAACACCAATTCAATAAGGAGAATGGCTGCAAAGTCCGATTGCAGAGGGGTATGGATACAAGAAGTGGAAAATTGTGACCATTTTTGCAAACAATCTATCATAACTATGGTTATCAACTTGTAATAAAAATAAGAAAAAAGGTCATCAGGATAAATGGGAGGAGATGTTAGAGGACTTGTGCTTACCTGAAATGATGCAGGAATGCTACTAGGAAATAATGATTTTTAACTGGCTTACAGAAATCGATACAGGTTGAGCATCCTTAATCCCCAAATCCAAAATCTGATATGCTCCAAAAGCTAAAACTTTTTGTGCACCAACGTGATGCCAGAAATGGAAAATTCTACACCATCAAACATAGATTCATGCACAAAATTATTAAAAATATTGTATAAAATTACCTTCAGTCTCCAAGTATAAAGTGTGTAGGAAACATAGAGGAATTTCACGTATAGACTTGGATCCCATCCCCAAGGTAGCTCATTAAGGATCTGCAAAAATTTAAAAACTGGAAAAAAAAAAAAAAAAAAAACTTTGAAACACTTCTTTCTGGTCCCAAGCACTTCCCTAAAGGATGCTCTCCCCTTACAGCTCAAACCTGACAGGTATGACACCTGGTCATATTGCTACTAAAAATAAAAGTCTGCTGTGCAGGTCGAGATCTGTGTGCTGCTGCTGTGGGAAAATAAGAACCAGGTTTGAAACCACTTTTTCTCAATGTATTCTGTTGCTTTGCCTCACAGATCTGAGGAGAGACGGGTCACTTTCTCCAGTTAACTCACAAAAAATCACCTTGCTGCTGCAGTCCCCAGCGGTCAAGTTCATCACCAACCCAGAATTCTTCACTGTGCTGCATGCCAATTATGTGAGTGTTCCAAGAGTAGAGGAGGCCTGGCATGGCTCCATGAAGACCCAAAACAAGATTTGTAAAGTCATTTGATAGATCAAAAAGCTAGAATTTTGCCCCATGAAAGGAAAAAAAAAAAACAGTCTATTATTTTCACTCTCTGTGAGTCTCCCAGCAAGTAAAAAGGCTGAATTTGGAAATGTTGTTGCTTCTTTAGTTTTTTGTTAGGCTCATGTCAGTGAAAGTGCTTTGGAAACAAATACTCATTTTTATTATTGTTAAAATTTTAAAAGAGCATGAAGTGGACAGATTCCCTTCATTATGAGCCATTTAATACAATCATTTTTACTAAAGTCATTTTAAAATAGATTTTTCCTAGACTTCTTTTTGATGCAGCTTTTCAAATATCATGCTAATATTGAACTGGATTTGATTTTATTATGTACTTTTTTCATTGCACTTTAAGGGATATTTTCAAGAAAAGAATGGTGTAATATCACTATATTTGTTAATTTCCTATTTAACAAACATTTTCTGCAGCTCAGGCACAATTCAGGTACTGGAATCACAAAGACAGTTTAAGGTGACACCTAAGAAGAGAAGTAGGTGTCTATTCTGTGGGATGATGTTGTACAAAAAGATCAGCTTAACATGACAGGGCAAGGCCCAAATTGAAAGAAGACAAAGTTCCCTTGGAGTTCCAGGGAGCTGAAGGGGACAGCTGCATTGAGTCTAGGAAGTGGAAAGTGGGTAGGAAGAAGTCCAGGCAGAGGGACAGTGTGTTTGGTGTTAGTGTGTTAGGGACAGCTATGAAGGTTTCAGAGTGGCCCAGGTGAGAGGGGCTACATACAGGGAGAAAGGGCTGGAGATTCATCAGCAGACTCCTGGGAAGCCATGCCAAGGATCCTGGATCTACTTCAGTGGGCAACAAGAACCCACAGTGGTCTTAGGCACTGGGGCTGCATAACCATGTGGTTTGATGAAGCATTCTCTCTGGCAGCAGAGTATGGGGAAAGACTGAGGGGCCAAGACTAGAAGCCAATTTGACTGCTCAAGTGAGAGATGATGGAGGCCTAAGCTAAGAAAGGGGCGGGACCATGACAAGGAACAGCTGCCTTCAGAGAGATTTCTCAGAGAATCACTTGAGCTTGGGTCCCCTGTGGTTATGGGTGTTTAGAAGATGAGGAATCAAGAAAGACTGAGTAGTTTCAAAAAAGCAGTTTCTGCTTTGGGCACCTGAATTAGTTGATGGTGATTCCATAAGGCAAGGGCAGTAATTTGATGAGGCCATGAAGGTTCTGGCTGGGGTAAAGGGGGACCACTGGTTAGGTACAGAGCAAATTCCTAGTGCTGCAGTGGGAAGTCACAAATGGGGAACAAATATGGCAGATACTAATGTCCCAACACTCAGCACTGGGCACAAGGTGGAGCCTGGAATCCATTGGGTCAACCTTCCTGGTTTCACATAGTCTGTTCTTTTACTGCGCACACACACACACACACACACACACGCACACACGCACACATGCGCACACACACACGCACATACGCACACATGCGCACACACACGCACACACGCGCACACACACGCACACATGCACACACACACACGCACACATGCGCGCACACACACACACACACACACACCAGCCCTATGTACCATAAAATTGTCATGTGGCATATTTAGAAAGTTCCTAAGACGTTTTTTTTTTTTTTTCCTCTCATCCCCTGATCTCTACACACACAAGGTTTTACATAGGATTCAAAGGAATGAGATACTTCTGTAGTCCAGCCTGAAATCCCCACAGGTCCTAAATTACTATCCTGTGTTAGACAAATAAGAAGACCAAAGACAGACTTCTGCAGTCAGAGAAGGAATCTGAGAGGAGAGGAGTGAGGCTCAGAGAGGTAGACAAAGGTGTGATGGAGCTAAGCATGACAGTTTGAGACTGCCAAAAGTCAGGTAAAACTGGAATGATATGTGTTAACAATCAATGCACAATTACTTCTTGGGCAAGATCTCTGCTTCTGAGGCCTCTATCTCAAGCTCATGATAAATTGCTGTGTAGCAATCACAATACATCATATTTAAGTGCTCAAAAGTATATTTACTCTGCTTTTCCAAATTTCCCACTCTTGACCCTCATCCACCCTGAATCTGTCTCAGAGTGCCTACCGAGTCTTCACCAGTAGCACCTGCTTAAAGCACATGATTCTGAAAGTCCGACGAGACGCTCGCAATTTTGAACGCTACCAGCACAACCGGGACTTGGTGAATTTCATCAACATGTTCGCAGACACTCGGCTGGAACTGCCCCGGGGCTGGGAGATCAAAACAGACCAGCAGGGGAAGGTGAGTGTGATGAATGTGTGAGGCTTTCATCAAATGCTCTGATTCACCAAGGAAAGGAGTAATGAGAAAATGAGAGGGAGGAATATAGGGAAGAAGGTTTGTGTGTCTCAGATTCATTGGCCTTCAGGAGGAAAGCAGGTGATAACCATCCTCATCAGGGTTTGTCAAGCTCAACACTATTTTGGAGGGTAGTTGGGCAGGGCAACATCCTGTGCATAATGAGATTTTTAGCAGCATCTCTAGCTTCTGCCCACTAGATGCCAGTGGAACACCCCCCAGGTTGTGACATTGCTGTATGTCCCTGGGCAGTGGGGATCATGCTTAGTTGAGATCTACTGTCTACATCTTTATAAATTTGCATTTGGAGAATGGAAAACCAGTGGCAGGTTATTGGGTTGCCTTCTTAGACAGCTAACTCTCAGCAGATAACTTTACTCTTTAAATGGGGGTGGGGGATGACATTATTGCATTACTTACGATTTCCTTAATAAGTGTTCAATTCTCCTTAAAACTGCCTACCAGACAGGAATGGAGTGAACTGGGCCTGTGCCAGGTTTCTGGCCTGCATTTTGTTTCTACATGATCTTAACCCAAATGGTCTTTCCTGGCAATATTTGGAGGTCTAGCTAAGTCTGCTAGAGTAAGAATGTTTTCTCTTAATCATCATGAATCATCTCAATATAGTTATAGGACACGGCAAACAACTTACTAAAGACCCGTCCCTACATAACCTTTTATGAACTTTGCTAAATAAAATTCCTCCCTTTTTTTATGGTCTCTGAATGGGAAGCTGCACTGGACAGTTCTTTACCTCCTTGTGTACCTACAAGGCCATAGTTCTCCAGAGGGAGCTTATAGGGCATCTTTGTACCCTGGGAGTCACAAATCTCTCTCCTCCAAACCCCTAAGCATGCCTGAAAACCAGGACTCTCTAGAGCATGTGGGCAAAGAATGTGTCATTGATGCAAGTCACATCCTGTGCAATATGGGATGTTTAGCAGCATCTCTGGGCCCCTCTGATGCTAGGGGTGAGTTGCAGAAGTGGGTAGGGATATGTCTTATATAGTAGAAAGGCTACTACAGCCAGAATGTACTGCCTGGGACCTTTTAATTTAGTGGCTGTGGCCTCCACTGGGAAAATGACAAGAATTTGTACTATAAGGGCTTGCAAATATGCATTAGAGTGGGAAATGAAGCCCGAACCAGAACAGAAAATAAAGGAGCATCTTATCAGAGCCAGGCACACTAGTGCTCAGTAGTCTTCAGTAGCCACGTTTACACATATTGCTTGACCAAAATGCCAAGAAGACACCACTATAAATCAGTGGACAAAAAGGTAGTATTTATTATGCAAAAGCTTAACACACTAACTTAAACAACTTGCTCATCCTTGGATTTCTATGGCTGTAGCTTTTGCACAGGGACGGGGAGGCCTCCAAATGCAGTAAGTCTGTTTCTCCATCTTACAGCAAACGATTCAGTCACCTTTGGGTCATCATACCAACAGAGAGCACAGTGGCTGAGACACACACCAAAAGTTTTAGTCCCTTTTGGAATGCATATTAAGGAGTTTCTGACATGAGAGATTCCTCCTAAAATTCTGTTTAGTGAAATAATACCATATGCAAAGAAGAAAAAAATCTGAATTTGAACTGAGAAGACTTGAGTTTTACTTTCACTTCAACACAAACACTGTATGACTACACACACACACACACACACACACACACACATGCACACACGTGTTCTCACCCATTGTTTATTAATTGAAAACACACTCATAAGTAGCAGGAAGAATTTCCAAGGCATACCATGTACTGAATTGCTGGAGTTTGACTTCCATATTTGAAATGTACTGTCACAGTTCATTTATGGTGGTCAGAGAAGACCAGTGGAGGATAGTGCGGGAAGTGGGCCTAGAAGGGCCTGTGAAAGAGGACTGGTCCAACTCATCCCAAACAAATCACCCTAGGCAAGTCACTCCACTCTCCTGAGCCTCATTTTCCTTATTATAAATAGCAATAGTAATGCCTCTCTGGCCTTCATGCTGTTATAAATAGAGGTAAAGAATAAATAAGTTAATGTGGGAATTCACAATAATACCATGGCAGGTGAGCAGCATTGGCCATTCTTCCTCTTAATGCTATAGCAAATGTCCACCAAAAAAGATCACAAGGGAAAGAAACCCCCCTCATTTCCAAAGTCCACTAATGACAGGAATTAATTGAGGAAAAACTTTTTCGGCCCACGTCCTGCAAGTTCAACCCACTAATTTGGAAAGAACGTGTTGTTGCATGGGAGACTAGGAGTTAGGAACACAATTCAACAAAAAATGGATGATATAGCTCACTGGAAAAAGAGCCATCTTCACCGCTGGCCAAACCAGGGTCCACAGTACCAAAATCATCTTCTTGTCCCTACCCTGGCCAGTCTGCTTCTTGCTTTATTTACACATTCAGAGATGACAACCTTCACTGTTATTATGCAGCTTGGCAGGAAGCAAAAGGGTTGGGAAGAGCTGTTGGGTGTGTTTGAATGCACAGTCATCCCACAAAGGGAGCAGAAAGAGCTCAGAGCTGTGACACTTCAGAAGGATTGACCAAAATGGCATCTAACTCATTTGTCATTGGGAACATCTGAGAAAGGAGGACACAGCCCCCTGCCAAAGTTCAATGGAAACTGCCTGTGGACCTCACAGCCGGCCCCAGGTCTAAGCAGAGGGGGACAGTTACCTTCAAGGGAGGTTGTGGGACTTTGGGCCCCATGGGGTACTGTGTTGTGTCAGGCATGGGCCTGAGGTGGCCTCCACTAAAGAATAAATAGATAACAGGGGAAGAAGAAGCCTGTGAAGAGGTGCTTCCACAGGAAGGAAACAAAAAGCAGAATACCAGCTGAGAAGCAGCAGACCAAAGAAAGTGGACCAAAAAAATAAACACTTTTAAATTTTAGGGAAAAGCAGAAGCTAACAGCTTAGGGGTAAAAGAGCAGAACTGGTGCTACAGGAAATCAAGTCACTTGACACAGCATGTGAACACGGAAATAGCACCCAAAGCAGAAGGAACCACACCTTCCTGTGGTCCTTAACCCATGCACTCCACTACATAATTTACAATCTCTGTTTCATTGTCTATTTCTCCTGGCTGAATTTTAAGCTCCTTAAAGGCATGAATTGGTTTTGCTCATTGATGAAACCCCAAGAGCCACTTATTTGGCACTCTATAAATGAATGACTTACGGAGGTTCCTGAAGAAGAGGCCAGAATATAAGTACAGCAGCAATAACTGAACAGCAAATGTTAACATTAATTAAATTAAATGCATAAAAATTAAATATTTTGAATGAAATTTTCTGGCCTAAAATAAGTAATTCAAGTGGGCAGATTAATTCAATGGATTTACTGTAAAAATAATTAAACATACTGCATAAAGATGTACAATTACTCTCTGCCAATAAAAAATTTTTCAAACCAAACAAATAAAATAAATATCTGTATATGTTCTGGCATGTCTTTAAACAGAGGTTTCCTAAAAATCTTATCAATACACAGCCATCATAATATAAAAGTTACCTAAAAAAGAGTAAAACTTAGACAATTTCAAGTTCCCCATCCCAAAAACTAAACTGTAGAAATCCACAGAGCAACAACTGCAAGGTATTCATAAGGAAAGGTTGCAATCAAGAGTTCTATTATTTGGTCATTTACGTTTGAAGGCAGCAGAAAGCCAATCTCCTGTGCAATATCAGAGCTACCTATTCTCTCACCCATCCTGATCAAATGCCAAAGCCATTTTCCAGATAGATCACCTATGAAGCAAAACAAGAAATCAAAAATGGGAAAATTATAACAGAAAAACGACCAGTGATGAGCTTTCAAATTAATCAAATACAGAAACATCAATAATTGCGGTTACAAAACTTTAAAATATACCAGAAAGCCTGAGTAAAATATGGAAAAAGATGCATAATCAAAGCAGAAGAGAGTATAATAACTATCTGGATCGATATTCCCAGACTAGAATAAAAACGATGAGGAAGTGACAAGAGGGTGACAGTGAGTAAAGAGAGAAAGTTGTGCTAAACTCCAAGCTGGAGCAAGGAAGGTCAAATTGGGTAATTTACAAAACAAAGGCTAAATCCAGTTATGTGACAAACTTAACAGTCAACTATTTGTACCATGTAAAACAAGATCTTTCTCTTCCACATTCCTACAAAAGATAAAATCAAACAAAATATAGTCTGTGTAGCAAAACACAAAAAGAGTCCACAAAGAAAATGGAAATAATAAAAATAAAATAACAAAAGTAAAGTCAAACAGAGCAGTTATGTCAATAGGTAGGAACAGGATAAACTTAAATACCAAAAAGAAAACGCTTTCAGATTTGGTAACAAACAGATTTATTTTATAAAACAGCATACCTAAGTAATGATTTTGGAAGTTTAAAAATAAAATAATAAATATTAATATGGAGTGAAAACAATAACAGACGAATCATTAGTGATACATTAATATATTGAGGAGAGTTCAAATCTATATTCATTAAATGCAATCAGTGAAAGATTTTATATTAATCAATGACAGTTAAAATAGACAATAATCATATACCTTATAAATCAAACACCACCATTTTATTATTTTTTATTTGTTCTAATTAGTTACACGTGACAGTGGAATGCACCTTGACACATCATACATAAATGGGATATAACTTCTCATTCTTCTGGTTGTACTTTATGTAAAATTACACCAGTCATGTAGTCGTATATACACATAGGGTAATAATGTCCAGTTCATCCCACTATCATTCCTACCCCCGTGCCCCTGACCCCTTTATTCCCCTTTATCTAATCCAAAGTGCCTCTATTCTCCCCCAACCATATTGTGAATTAGCATCCACATAAAAGAGAAAATTTTCGGCCTTTGGTTCTTTGGAATTGGCTCATTTTGCTTAGCATGAAATTCTCTGGTTCCATCCATTTACTGGCAAATGCCATAATTACATTCTCCTTTAGGGGTGAGTAGCATTCCATTGTGTATATATACCACAGTTTCTTTATCCATTCATCTGTTGAAGGGCATCTAGATTGGTAACAAACCATACTTTAGCTATTGTGAATTGAGCAGCTGTAAACATTTATGTGGCTGCATCACTGTAGTATGCTGATTTTTAATCTTTGGGGGTTTTTGTCTTTTAATTTTTTTTATTCAATGTACACAAACAGGGTGCAAGTTTTCACTTCTCTGGTTGTACATGATGTAGAGTCACACCATTTGTGTAATCATACATGAACATAGGGTAATGATGTTTGTCTCATTCCATTATCTTACCTTCCCCCCACCCCCTCCCCACCCTCATTTCCCTCTACACAATCCAATGTTCCTCCATTCTTTCCTTACCCCCTCCCCACCCCCTGTTATGTACCATCATCCACTTATCAGAGAAAACATTTGACCTTTGGTTTTTTGGGATTGACTTATTTCTCTTAGCATGATATTCTCCAACTCCACCCATTTACCTGCAAATGCCATAATTTTATTCCTCTTTTTGGCTAAGTAATATTCCATTGTGTATATATACCACAGTTTCTTTATCCATTCATCTACCGAAGGTCATCTAGTTTGGTTCCACAATCTAGCTATTGTGAATTGAACTGTTATAAACACTGATGTGGCTGCATCACTGTAGTATGCTGATTTTAAGTCCTTTGGGTATAAACCGAGGAGTGGGATAGCTGGGTAAAATGGTGGGTCCATTCCAAGTTTCTGAGGAATCTCCATACTGTTTTCCAGATGGTTGCACCAATTTGCAATCCCACCAGCAATGTATGAGTGTACCTTTTTCCCCACATCCTTGCCAACACCTATTGTTGCTTGTATTCTTGATAATAGACATTCTAATTGAGGTGTGATGAAATCTTAGGGTAGTTTTGATTTGCACTTCTCTTATTACTACAGATGGTGAACATTTTTTTCGTATATCTGTTGATCGCTTATGTATCTTCTTCTGCTCAGTTCCTTACCCCATTTATTGATTGGAGTATTTATATTTTGAGTTCTTTATAAATTCTGGAGATTAGTACTCTATCTGAAGTGCATGTGGTAAAGATTTTCTCCCATTCTGTAGGCTCTCTCTTCACATTGTTGATTGTTTCCTTTGCTGAGAAAAAACTTTTTAGTTTGAATCCATCCCATTTATTGATTCCTGCTTTTATTTCTTATGCTTTGGGAGTCTTGTTAAGGAAGTCTAGTTCTAAGCCTATATGATGAAGATTTGGGCCTACTTTTTCTTGTATTTGGTGTAGGGTCTCTGGTCTAATTCCTAGGTCCTTGATCCATTTTGAGTTGAGTGTTGTGCAAAGTGAGAGATAAGGGTTTAATTTCATTTTGTTTTGTTTTGTTTTTTTTTTTTTTTTTTTTT
>JAJEJO010053744.1:99941-159039 GCA_020662805.1 Glaucomys volans
GTCAGAGATCCCAGGGGCTCTGGGCAGACCCCTCCAGAAGCAGCTGGGTGCCAAAGGAAGCTGGAAACGGAACTTTTACGCCAGTTAAGCCGCCAAAATGGCGTGTATTAGTTCCAACTCCGCGCCAGAGTCCGCGATCTCTGCAGCTGGCGGCCCCAGGAAGCTGGAAATGGACCCCCACGGCCAGGGAAGCCACCAAACTCAGAGCAGATCCAACTCTCCTCCGGGGTCAGAGATCCCAAGGGCTCTGGGCAGACCCCTCCAGAAGCAGCTGGATGCCAAAGGAAGCTGGAAACGGAACTTCTCCGCCAGTTAAGCCGCCAAAATGGCGTGGATTAGTGGATTAGTTCCAACTCCCTGCCGCTGGAAGTCCCAGGTAACCCGAGATGCTCGGTCTCCGCCTGGGAAGGCCACCGGCCGGTGTCGGAGCCGCGGCCAGCGACTCCAAAGCGCTGCTGGGGACCCAAACTCACCCTTTGGCTGGCGCAGACCCAGGTCAGCGGCTCCGAAGCAGCTGCCGGGCCGGCGCTCCCGGATGGCAGCTGCCTGTGGCGGGGCCGAGCCCAGCCCAGCAGAGTTGGCTCCGGAGCGGCGACTGGGGATCCCCTATATGTGCCTTGAATATAAAATCTCGTTGAGAGTCATATTCCTGCTGTTTGAATCCCGAGCAAGTAGGAATCCACGGAGCAAGTCGGAATGCAGCCTTCCTCTAGTCCGCCATCTTGGATCTAATTTCATTTTGCTGCATGTGGATTTCCAGTTTTCCCAGCACCATTTGTTGAACAGGCTATCTTTTCTCCATTGTATGTTTTTGGCACCTTTGCCTACTATGAGATAACTGTATTTATGTTGATTTGTCTGTGTCTTCTATTCTGTATCATTGGTCTACCTGTCTATTTTGGTGCCAATACCATGCCGTTTTTGTTACTGTTGCTCTGCAGTGTAGTTTAAGGTCTGATACTGTGATACCTCCTCCTTCACTCTTCCTGCTAAGGATTGCTTTGGTTATAAACCAAGGAGTGGGACAGCTGGGTCAAATGGTGGTTCCATTCCAAGTTTTCTGAGGAGACTCCATATTGCTTTCCACAGTGGTTGCATCAATCTGCAGTCCCACCAGCAATGTATGAGTGTACCTTTTCCCCCACATCCTCACCAACATTTATTGTTGCTTATATTCTTGATAATTGCCATTCTGACTGGAGTGAGATGGAATCTCAGTGTAGTTTTCATTTGCATTTCTCCAATTGCTTGAGATGTTGAACTTTTTCACATATTTGTTGATCAATTGTATTTCTTCTTCTGTGAAATGTCTGTTGAGTTCCTTAGCCAATTTATTTATTGAGGTTTTTTTGTGTTAAGTTTTTTGATTTCTTTATATATCCTAGAGATTAATGTTCTATCTGAGGTGCATGTGGGATTTTCTCTCATTCTGTAGGATCCCTCTTCACATTATTGTTTCCTTTACTGTGAAGTTTTTTAGTTTGATTGCATCCCATTTATTGATTCTTGACCTTACTTCTTACGTTTTAGGAGTCTTGTTAAGGAAGACAGTTCCTAAGCCAACATGGTGGAGATTTGGGCTCACTTTTTCTTTGCTATGCACAGGGTCTCTGTTCTAGTGCCTAAGTTCTTGATCCACTTTGAGTTGATTTTTGTGCAGAGTGAGAGATAGGGGTTTAATTTCAGTTTGCTACATATGGATTTCCAGTTTTCCCAGCACCATTTATTGAAGAGGCTATGGTTTCTCCATTGTATGTTTTTGGCATCTTTCTCTAGTATGAGGTAACTGTATTTACGTGGGTTTTTCTCCATGTCTTCTATTCTGTACCATTGGTCTACATATCTGTTTTAGTGCCAAAACCATGCAGTTTTCCTTACCATGGCTCCGTAGTATAATTTAAGGTCTGGTATTGTGATGCCTCTTGCTTCACTCTTATTGCTAAGGATTGCTTTGGCTATTCTGGGTCTCTTATTTTTCCAAATGAATTTCATGATTGCTTTTTCTGTTTCTATGAAGAATGTCATTGGGATTTAAATAGGAATTGCATTAAATCTGTGTAACACTTTTGGTAGTATGGCCATTTTGACAATGTTAATTCTGCCTATCCAAGAGTACAGGAGATCTTTCCATTTTCAAAGGTCTTCTTCAATTTCTTTCTTTGGTGTTCTGTATTTTTCTTTGTATAGGTCATCCACCTCTTTTGTTAGACTGACTCTCCAATTTTTTTGGAGGCTATTGTGAATGAGGTAGTTTTCCTAATTTCTCTTTTAGCGAATTCATCACCAATGTATAGGAATGCATTTTATTTATTATTTATTTACTAATTATTGCATTGTTAATTTTATATACTGCTACTTCGCTGAATTCATTTATTAGTTCTAGAAATTTCCTGGTGGAATTTTTGGATCTTCTAAATATAGAATCATGTCATTGGCAAACAGTGATAGTTTGAGTTCTTCTTTTCCTATTGGTATCCCTTGAATTCCTTTATTCTTATTGTTCTGGCTAAATTTTCAAGGATGATATTTTTTTTTGAGGGGCGGGGAGCTGGGGATTGAACCCAGGGCCTAAGTGCATGTGAGGCAAGCGCTCTACCAAGTGAGCTATGTCCCCAGCTCCTTCAAGGATGATATTGAATAAAAGTGGTGAAAGAGGGCATCCCTGTCTTTTCCAGTTTTTAGAGGGAATGCTTTCAATTTTTCTCCGTTCAGAATTATGTTGGCCTTGGGTTTCACATAGTTTTTATAATATTGAGGTACATTCCTATTATCCCAAGTTTTTCTAATGTTTTGAACATGAAGGGGTGCTATATTTTGCTTTCTCTTCATCTGTTGAGATGATCGTATGATTCTTGTGTTTAAGGCTATTGATGTGATGAATTACATTCATTGATTTCCGTATGTTGAACCAACCTCGCATCCCTGGGATGATCCCTGCTTGATCATGGTGCACTATCTTTTTAATTTGTTTTTGTATGCAATTTGTCAGAATATTATTCAGAATTTTTGCATATACGTTCATCAGGGATATTGGTCTGAAGTTTTCCTTCCGTGATGTGTCTTTGTTTGGTTTTGGTATCAAGGTGATACTAGCTTTATAGAATGAGTTTGGAAAGGTTCCCTCCTTTTCTATTTCATGAAATCATTTGAGAAGTATTGGTGTTAATTCTTCTTTGAAGGTCTTTTAGAACTCAGCTGAGAATCTGTCTGGTCCTGGGCTTTTCTTAGTTGGTAGGCTTTTGATGGCATCTTCTATTTCATTGCTTGAAACTGATCTGTTTAAATATTGTATGTCCTCCTCACTCAGTTTGGGTAGGTCATAGAAATTCGAGAAATTTATCAATGTCTCGAGATTTTCTATTTTATTGGAGTATAAATTTTCAAAATAGTTTCTGATTATCTGTATTTCAGTAATGTCCGTTGTGATATTTCCTTTTTCATCACCAATTTTAGTAATTTGATCTGTCTCTCTCTTCATTAGTGTGACTAGGGGTTTATCAATTTTATTTTTTTAAAAACCAACTTTTTGTTTGTCAATGTTTTGAATTCTTTTGTTTCAATTTCATTGATTTCAGTTCTGATTTTAATTATTTCCTGTTTTCTGCTTTTAGTGTTGATTTGTTCTTCTTTTTCTAGGGCTTTGAGATGCAATGAATTTTCCTCTTAGCATACTGTCTCAAGAGATTTTGATATGTTGTATCACTATTCTCATTTACCTCTCAGTTTTTATTTCATCCCTGATTTTTTTCTGCTTTCCATTCATCATTCAACAGCATATTATTATCTCTAGGTGTTATAGTAGCTTCTGCTATTTATTCTGTCCTTGACTTCTAATTTCATTCCATTATGATCTGGTAGAATGCAGGATATTATCTTTATTTTTTGTATTTGCTAAGAATTGCTTTGTGGTATAAGATATGGTCTATTTTAGAGAAGAATCCATGTGCTCCTGAGAAGAAAGTGTATTCACTCATTGATGGATGAAATATTCTATATATGTCTGTTAAGTCTAAATTATTGATCGTATTGTTTAGTTCTATAGCTTCTTTGCTTAGTTTTTGTTAGCAACATCTATCCAGTAGCAAGAGAGATGTGTTAAAGTCACTCAGTATTATTGTGTTGTGGTCTATTTGGTTCTTGAAGTTAAGAAGGCTTTGTTTGATGTATGTAGATGCTCCATTGTTTGGGGTATAAACATTTATGATTGTTATGTCTTATTGATGTATAATTCCCTTAAGCAGCATGAAATGTCCTTTTTCTCTTCTGATTAACTTTGGCTTGAAGTCCACTTGGTCTGATATGAGGATAGAAACCCCTGCTTGTTTCCACAGTCCATGTCAATGATATGTTTTTTCCTATCCTTTCACCTTTGGTGTCTGGATGTCTTTGCCTATGAGGTGAGTCTCTTGGAGACAGCATATTGTTGGGTCTTGTTTTGTAATCCAATCTGCTAGTCTGTGTCTTTCTGGGGGGAAATGGGAGAGGCGGTTACCAGTGATTGAACTCAGGGGCACTCAACCACTGAGCCACATCCCCAGCCCTATTTTGTATTTTATTTAGAGACAGGGTCTCACTGAGTTGCTTAGGTCGCTTTTGCTGAGGTGGCTTTGAACTCATGCTCCTTCTACCTCCACCTCCTGAGCCACTGGGAATACAGGTGTGAGCCACCACAGCCAACTCAAGGTTATTACTGAAATATTATTTGTATTTCTGATCATTTTGATTTATTTCTAGTTTTTAATTTGAAGTAGTTTCTCCTTTGATTGACTAGTTCCTTAGTGTAGTTCCTCCCTTCTCCAATTTTCACTTTTTTTTTTCATCTTTATGGTTGTTGAGAACATTCTGTAATGCAGGCTTTCATGCTGTGATTTCATTTAGATTTTGTTTATCATGGAAGGTTTTTATTTCATCTTCATATCTGAAGCTTAATTTTGCTGGATCTAGGATTATTGGTTAGCATCCGTTTTCTTTCAGAGCTTGGTATATATTATTCCAGACCTCCAAGTTTTGAGGGTCTGGGTTGAGAAATTGACTGAGATCCAACTTGGTTTCCACCACCTTGTTATTATTAAATAAAGAGAAATATAAAAAGAAATGAAAGGAACATGTAGGAAAATGTGTTTGACATTTCTGTTTTAATGAAACATATACCTCTTTTGTTAAAAATAGAGCTTACATGAATGTCAAACAAAACATGTTATGTACTTACATTGGAATACTGTCAGCCTTCAAAAGAAATGAAATTCTGACATGTGCTATGACATAGAAGAACCCTGAAAACACTATGCTAAGTGAAATAAGCCAAACACACAAGAATAACGATTATACAATTCCACTTATATCAGGTACCGAGGATAATCAAATTCAACAAGACAGAAAGTAAAAAACAGAGGTTACCAGAGGGTTGGAGGAGAGAATGAGAAATTATTGTTTAATGGATACTTGTTTCAGTTTGGGAAGATAAAATAGTTCTAGAAATGAATGGTGATGATTGTTGCATTATTTTGATAATTTAATAATGCCACTGAACTGGATGTACATATGTACACATTATATATAAAAAATACATAGAGGGCTGGGGATGTGGCTCAGTGGTTAAAGTGCTTGCCTCGCATGCATGAGGCACCAGGTTCAATTCTCAGCACCATATATAAATAAATGAATAAAATAAAGGTCTGTCACATCTAAAAAATATTTTTAAAAAATACATAGATATATAATCTGCACAATAAAAACAGTAAAAAAAATAGAGCTGGCAAATTGTTTTCAAGATGCTGTGGAACATTTATTTTTAAGAAATAACATTGTATACCAAAAAGAAAATAAAAGGTGGCATTTCATAGCACCAAAGCAATAAAGCTAAATTTTAAATTAAAAATTTAAACATAACCACAAAAACATAACCTTGCCTATTGAGGATTCAAAACAATGCTCTAGATAACTGTTGGGTTTAAGATAAAATAAAGACTTAAAAGCATTGAGAGGACTAGAATGTAGCTCAATGGTAAAGCACTTGGCTAGCATACACAAGGGCCCAAGTTCAACCCCCAGTACTGCAAAGAAAAAAAATTTTGAGAAATTACTGAAGATAAATGTGAACGATACCTAATAAAACATAAGATACAGAAAGGCTATATTCAAAGCTTTTGGTTTTAGTATTAAATAACAAAATAAATAGAAGATATAAGTTTCTAAAAAGAGAACTTAAAGAAGTGACAAGAAAAGTAATTAAAGTAGAAAATGATTTCAAAAGTTTTTTGAAAATAATGAATTAAAATCCAATATAAATTAGAAAATAATGTAAGAAATAATGTTCGTAAAAGAAAAATCAATCTAAGACAAAAGTTAAATAAAACCAGGAAATGAGAAGTAAAATGTAACAGATTCAGGATAATTTTAAAAAAAAAAAAAAGAAAAGAAAAGAAATGTACATATAGTTACATAAATGTTTGAGATCAATGTTAGAAAACCCTGGAAGAAATGGCTAACTTTGCAAAGAAATAGAATGTAAATGATTTAAAAAACTAACTTGGGAAATGTCAAAAATTGAATAAAATTGTAGGGATGAAATAAGTAACAAAACACATCAACAAGTTACTTACCCAGTTCAGATATCTTTATGATCTACTCCAGATCTAGGAAAAAATGAAAGCTATACAGTTCATCTTATGAAGCAATCATAATGTTGCTAATAAAACAGAACAAAAATGGCACAACCTCAGGTACATCCCTACCATGGATCATTCTCAGCAATGTAAAAAAGAGAGAGAGAGACTGAATGCAACAACCAGGATAAACCTTAAGGAATCTTAAAGGAATTGTGCTGGAGTGAGAAAAGCCAATCTAAAGTATTATGTATTATATGATTCCATTTATATGATATTCTTGAAATGACAAATCACAGAAATGGAGAACAGATTAGTGGTTGGCTGGGTCAGGAGTAGGAAGGAGGTGAATACAATTACAAAAGGAAAACATGAAGGATTTTTGCATTAATGAAACTTTTCTGTATCTTGAAAGTGAAAGTGGACACATGAATCTGCACAGGTGATAAAATTGAATAGAATTAAATACACACAATTGTGCATAAAAGTAGGGAATTTTGGAAACTAAAAATAAAAATACTATAGGCAAAACTCATTGAGTTCCAAAAAAAACCACTTATTTAAAAATGAAATGTTTGGGATTGGGGATGTGCTTAGTGGTAGAATGCCTCTTTGGCATGCATGAGGCCCTGGATTTGATCCCTAGGGCTTAAAAAAAGAAATGTTAAATTAGACATGTATTTAAAGAATGACCCACCACAATTAAATAGATTTTTCTCCCAACGATGAAGGATCATTTACTGTTAGTAAACTTGTGGTCATTAGAATCTTAACCAACAGTTTATAAACTGTTGAAGAATTTTAGTTGAGCATTTTAAGAAATGTTCAAACTGTACTTAATAAAAATAAAATGCACATCTATATTTTAAAAACAAAAAAGTATTCTAATAAAAAGGCAATTCCAAAATATGAGATGTTCTCACCAATATTGCAAGAAAAGAGGTAAAAAATTAAAAGTTCTCATGAAGGAGACAAAATTATCATTTGCAAGTGAAAATCAAAGATATCATACTTAAAACATGGGATGTGGCAGTTTATGGGGCTTAATTAAAAAGCCATTCCACTACAAATGTGTGTTAGTCAGCTTTCTATTACTGTGTTGAAATGCCTGAGATGATCAATTTGTAAGTATAAAAGATTTATTTTGACTCACAGTTTCAGAAGTATCACCCATGGTCCCTTGACCCTGTTGCTTTGGGCCAGTGGCAGCACATTATAACAGGAGTGCATGGAATAGAAGCCCTGTTGACCTCATGGTGGCCAGAAAACAAGAAGAGAGATCAGAAGAGGTCCCAATATCCCCTTCAAGGTCATCTCTCTAACCTCTACTTCCTAAAGGTTCTACCACCTCCCAACAGCACCATCAACTGGGAACCAAGCCTTCAACACATGGGCCTCTGGGGAACACTTAAAGATCCTAAGTAGAATGCAAATATGTTTTCATGGTCTAATAAAGACTTTCTTAAAACAAGGAACATCATATTTTGCAATTGGACCTTAGCCGTTTCCCATCTTTTATTTAACATTGTTTTAGAAGTTCTCACCAATATTACAAGAAAGGAGATAAAAATTAAAAAGCCCTT
Source organism: Glaucomys volans (assembly GCA_020662805.1). NCBI lineage: Eukaryota > Metazoa > Chordata > Mammalia > Rodentia > Sciuridae > Glaucomys > Glaucomys volans. The sequence continues at coordinate 108,130 of JAJEJO010053744.1, forward strand.
GTATAGGAGTTAAAATCTTCATTATTTATAAGTGAAAATCAAAGGGAATATACTTCAAAGTGTAGCTTGCTTAATAGAAGCATTTACTATAATGACCAAAGATAAATATACATATTATAGCTTTCTTAGATAATAGCAATTATGAATTATTAAAGATTATAGGAAAAAAAGCACTCAGAATAGCAACAGAAAATTTTAAATACCTATCAACTATCCTAACTAGAAATATGTGTCTTTCAGAAGACACTATAAAACTTCACTACAGGAAAAATATCTTTCACAGACACGTTCAGAAATGCAAAATTGGTATACTGACTATATAAAGAATGAATTTTTAATGCAGTCTGTAAAAGTAAAAATAAATAAAATTTTTAAAAGAAGAATGAATTTTCTCCCAAAACATTTGTAATCTTAAGGTGATTCTAAAAAAAAATCTCAATTGAACTATTTTGCCCTACATACAGACACCAATTGGAATAATGTGACACCAACGAAAAATTCACAAACAAATGTAACAGAAAAAAATGCTCCTGAAACAGACAGTAGTATTTGTAAGAAACTTATATGTAGTAAAATAATAGGGAATGGATGATTTATAAAAAGGTGGTCTTTGAGAAAAACATCAAATTAAAATCTCATGTAATACCAAATAAGTTTAAGAAAGATGAAAGATTTTATATTAACAATTTACCCAAATTTTTAAAAGTTAGAATACATTTAAACATTGAACTTTTCTCCAGAGAGCAATGATTACATATTTTAATTCATAGGAATTTTTCATCTTTCATTTTTCATTTTAATTTCATAGAAATTTTTGTGTATTAGAAAACAAAGCAAAAGTAAATGTGAAAGCTAAGTGTAACTAAGCACACATTTAAATAAATAAGAAAACTTTAAAATCCCACTACCAAGAGCAAAATGGGAACAGACATAGCAGACAATTCTCTCTAATGAAGATGACCAAAATGACCAAAATGTATGTCAATTCTTTTGTCAATTCCATGAGACATTCTAATTCATGATTATTTACTATTGAACTTTCCTAAGAGTTCTTTCAAAATTACTCAGCATTTGTGAGAAGATTATAAAAACATGGTAAGATGGTTTATCTGCATAGCTACCACAAAGGTAGTTTCTTAATATGGATCAATAACCTTACATATCTTTCTAACTTTTAGCTCAATAATTAATTCAATTTTTAGGAATTTGTACTAAAAAAACTAACTTATATGCATAAATACAAAGAACCTACTTAATCTATATACTTCTAGGTATTTATTTGAATAATAAAGTCTACTTTTAATATTTATAAATTTAGCTTATACTTGTATGTTTAAAATTTCATGTTATCTAAACATGTTGATATATTTGGGACTTTTTCAACTCACATTTTCATCTTTTTCAGATTCTTTACTTGTATTTTTGACATCACTACCATCATTTTTTTTTAAATTCCCCCAATAGTAATTTTATTAAATTGGCTATTTTATAAAATGTTGCAGGTGTCATAATTGTTAATATAACAGTTTATCAAACTGGTTAACTGGTGCAGTTTGCTGGGCATCTTTTATATAGCATTACTTTTTTCCCATATTTTCATTGGTACATTATAGTTGTACATAATGGTGAGATTTGTTGTTACATATTCATACATACGCACAATATAGCAATATAATTTGGCCAATATTATTCCCAGTCGTTTTTAGTCTAACAATTTTTTGAGGCATATCACCTTCCACTCCATTTGGATATGTAGCCCTCTCCAAATCTGCATGAGATGTTATCTTGGCAAATTTTATTGCAAGTTACAAATATTGACTTATATATGAGAAGAGTTGTTGTTTACCTTTGTCCTAGGGGTAGAGGATATTTTTTTAATCTCTATAACAAAACAACTTCCTGGATAACTTTTTATAGAACTCTTTAAAGGTTTGTTTACAATGACATCTGATACCTGATATTATAAGTTTATACTTGCCAAGAGTATGTTCTAAACCTGTGTAAAATTTCTTTGCCTACTTTTGTTAGGTGACATCCAAAAATATCTAAAGTTAACATTGATTGAGGTCAGTTAAGGCTCATTCATATGTCTTCAACAAACATTATATTTTGTTTAAAAGAGTGTAATTGAGAGATTATCCTATAGTATGAAAGATGTCTTTTTAAAAAAAGAAATAACTCTCTTTTATGAGAGGCAATTTTTAAAGAACAACCTTTACCATAAATAGGAGAATATGTAGTAATCATACATACCACAAGGATTTATGTACAAGAGTGTTCGTTGAAGCATGATTTTTTTTTCTTTTTTTTGTGGTGCTGGGGATTGAACCCAGGGCATTGTGCTTGACAGACAAACACTCTACCAACTGAGCTATATCCCCAGCCTGAAGCATGATTTTAAAACATTTTTTTTTTAAAGTCAAACATCCACCAACGAAAGGTACTGAAATTAATTATTAATTATTATACATCCATCACACTACCGTAAACTCACTAAAACTCTGTGTTAGAAGGATATTTAATAACTTAGGGAAATGATAATGAAATAATAATTGAAAAATTCTTATAACAAAATTGTAGACTCAATTGTGGAGAAAATATATAGAGATGTGTATATGTGCATGGGAAAGACTGGGAGGAAATCACTAAAATAATTTGGTGATTATTTTTAGGTTGTGACATTTGTGATTTGGGTTATCTTCTTCATTCAACTAATGAGCAAACACACGCATAATGCCCCCTTCCCCATTTAACTAGATGAGTTTTGAGTTAACTTTTTAAAAGGTGAGTTGGAGTGGGACAGAAATAAACATGACCACTGAGACCTGTGACCTTCCCTTATCTTCCCAGCTCCATCCTGGCCTGTTCTCACAGTGTGCTTTGCTTCACCTGTCTCTCTGCAGTCTTTTTTTGTGGACCACAACAGTCGAGCTACTACTTTCATTGACCCCCGAATCCCTCTTCAGAACGGCCGTCTTCCCAATCACCTGACTCATCGACAGCACCTCCAGAGGCTCCGCAGTTACAGCGCTGGAGAGGTAACCATCCCCATACCACCACACCACCCAGCTGTTCTGCACCCCAGTGCACACTCTCCACTCTTGGGGGTTCGGGGAGGCAGAACCATTTCTTAGTGGCCAGGATCTATGGTTGCCTGCTTCATAGAGATGAAGTGAAATGTATACTGTGCTCCAGAAGAATGACCGCTGTGGTGTTCCCACTTACCTCCCTACATTTGTCTTTAGATTGCCTTCCTTCTGCCTTCCTATTTGTCCAAATCACCACTACTAAAAATTGATGTTCTTTAAAGGAAACTGAAAATGCAGAGTCAGGAGAACCCCACACTTCTGTCTGGAGCTGCACTCCACCCCCAAAGGCCCACTGGTCACCTGTGACTACTAAGGAGATTATGGAATTGCTATGCAGGATATGACTGGCTTTAAACTTCTACCTCCTTCTAAGATCCTGGAGAAGACTTCAGTAACATATCCATTCACTAAAAATTGAGGAAAATTAATCAGGCCCCATGAATTCTCTATTCTCATCCTACCATAGCTGTTCCCTGGTTTTATATCTTCTGTCACTAGCTCTGGTTACCTTCTGCTGGACCATGAAGGGCTGTCATCTCTCTGTGGCTTTTATTGCCTTTCTGAATTAGTCTCTATATCCTATATCTTTTCCTTTTCCCTTTCTTAAGCCAAAAACTCAAAACACAGCTCTTTTCTACGTCTAATCAGTTCCTGATAATATTATGAGCAAATCACTTTTTATGTCCTGACTGACATTTCCCAAAAATGTGGGCCCTCTTTTCACAGAAACCACCAAGATCTCAGGAGATGGGGGCACTGAGAACAATTTCCTTTAATATAACTTGTAGAACTGGATTACAATGAAGTGGGAAAATGTGGCGTAGGGAGGAAAGGAATCTATATTTATCCCCCACAGAAAGTGATTCCAGAGAAAGCCACAGTGGCTGTCTCGAGGAAAAACTGGGAAGATTGCAATCTGCCTGACAGCCATCCCCTCCAGATAGCAAACATAAGTCTCAAGGGAGAAGCCTGTTGTTGATGTATTAGAACTGATTATTTACTACTTTCTCAGGAGTAGTCCTCTATGTGGTCTGAGAGACATAACAGTTTCCACATGAGGGCGCTTATGACAATGCCAAAATGGGTGACAAAATGAATTTTTCTTTCATGGGATCATCTTGGGTGTTATTGTTTTAAAATACTGCTGAAGCATGTTAAATCATTCTTTCTATATATACATAGAGTATGTGTGTGGCCTTGCAGAGAGGAGTATTATACATCCCTGAGCATTACATGAGTGCCAGGCCCCTCTAGGTGCAGATGTGTTCACAGATTATACAAAGCAATGCCCCAGTGTCCCAACTCATCATGCATGGTCCCCTTCTATGCTAGCACTTTTATAACACTTCAGAAAGTACAAGTTTATTGTCTTGAAAGTATAGAGGATTAATTCAAAATTCTGCATCATCTTGAAAGATGCTATCTTACTTTATTTAAAATGTCCAAGTTCCTTAATATTATTGAGTAAATTTCAGTATTAATATAGGATAACTATGTGATAAGGAAGCTAAGCACTGGAGACATATTTATTGCCAATAAAACAAAAATATCAATTACCCAATGCAAGATGAATCCCCTGAAGATATAGATCTCTTCCAATTATAAGAAATTCACCTGAAATAAAAATATTAAAAATTTTTCTAATAAAAAGAACAAGACTGAGACCATGAGTACAACTTGAATTACCTATTCCAAAACATTTGTCCACCATGATTTAATAACCCACATACAGTTTATCTAATATCAAAATTCATAGCAAAGTGCTATCTGCATCAGCTAAAAACTAACTGAAAGACTAATATATGACAATGAAAGAGAATAAATTTGCATCAGTCATCTATCTATTTCCTAATGCATCCACTCCCAAAATGGGCTGTACTGACTTGACATTCAATTTTCGTACCTCACCCTTCCCTCTGCCCATCCCCTTTCTTTGGGTAGCTTTAGATTAACACACAGGAAACTAAAAAATAACAGAGAAAAGTTGTGTTTTCGTCAGCTTTTTCACTGTTATGACTACAAGACCTGACCAGAACAATTTTAGGGGAGAAAAAGTTTATTTGAAGGGTCACGGTTTCAGAGGTCTCCATCCATAGACAGCTGATTCCACTCCTTGGGGCTTGAGGTGAGACAGAACATCATGAGGGAAGAGTGTGGCAGAGGGAAGCAACTCACATGATGATCAGAAAGCAGAGAGTCAGCACTCACCATCTACAAAATATATACCCCCCAAACCACTCCCCTAATGCCCACCTTCTCCAACCACACCCTAGCCACCTTCAGTTTCATTCAGTTAATCCCTCTCAGGGAATTAATTCACTGATTGGGTTAAGACTCTCACAACCCAGTCATTTCTCCTCTGAACCTTCCTGCGTTGTCTCACACGTGAGCTTTTGGGGACACTTCAGATCCAAACCATAACAAGTTGGGAGACAGAGGATATCTGAACCAGAAAACAAAGATCCAGTCTCTAAGGAAGCAAATATCTATTTCCTCCTCCTGTAAGAGCCTAGGGAATGAGGAGACAGGAAGGACTCTGGGGTACAATGGGAGATGTTGACTGTGTTTGCTATAATGTGGTTGTGCTCAACAGATATTGATTTATTGTATGGCTTGCTATGAGCACTGTGGAATACAAAGAAGTATGAGATAGTCCCTCCACTGGAAAAGTTTGTATTCTATTTTTTAAGTCAGCCCAAAAATACATAGAGAGAGAAAAAAATACATAGAGAGTTAAGTAATGGGAGAAATCAGAATATGATTGAGTGCCAAGAGGTGTTGGAACAAATGCCACAGAAGTTCAAAAGAGGCCAAGGATAGGTATCTTTTAAAATAAGTACCTGACCTAAAATTTGGAAATTGGTAAAATCTAGCTAGGAACAAAGGAGGAGGAAGGGCAACCTCACAGAGCACAGCCTAAGTAGAGATGCAGAGACAGGACTGAGAAAAATCTGTGGAGACAGGGAACAGTTCAGTGTGGCCAGAATAGCAAGTTCTCAATGGCTAGGTCTTGGTTTTTGGAACGGTTTGAATATCCCATTGAAGAGTTGGGATTTTTTAAAGAGCACATTGAATCAATTCAAGGAAAGTAACTTGATGATTTTTGTGTAAAAATGGACGTTAGAGATCATTTCACTATTGTTTCTCAACAGAGGGAGAGAGAGTGAGTATTGGCATTGTGGGGCAGGACAATGTGATGTGTAGAATTGTTCCATAACCTTGCCAGACCTTGCAGCTCAGCTCCCACCCATTAAATGTCAGGAGTGCCCCCTTCTCCCCAATCATTATGACAGTGAAAATAAGACAAAAACAAAAGCAAAACAGAAAGCCCTGTATTAGTCAGGGTTCCTCAAAGAAACAGAACTGATGAAAGAGATGATGGGCGGATGGATGGATGGATACATAGACAGACCGAGAGGTGATTTTTTATGTATTTTTTATGATTTTTTATTGGTTAATGTAATTATGAACTGAGAAGTCCCATGAAAAGAAGAAAACCAAGAAAACTAGAAGTATAGCTCAGTATAAATCTGAAAGTTAAACATCTTTTGGATTATTCTTTACCTCACCTGGAAATTTTTCAGTCAAATTCCTGAACACAGTTATCAGGAATATAGGATCTATGCATAAAAAGGTCATTATTTAGCACTTTGACTTGCATAACATATCTGGGGAAAACAGATTACCAGAGCACCAGGGGCCCTTCTCTCTTGTGTTACTTCCTCTTCTTCCTCCCCCTCCTCCTCCCCCTCCTCCTCCTCCCCCCTTATCCTCCTCCCCCCTTCTCATTCTAGTTCCTCTTCTTCCCCTTCCTCTTCTTCCCCCTTCTCCTCCTCTTCCTCCTCTTCCTCTTCCTCCTCTTCCTCTTCCTCTTCCTCCTCCTTCTTCTTCTCCTCTCCTCTCTCCTCTCCTCTCTCTCCCTCTCTCTCCTCTCCCTCTTTCTCTCCTCCCCCATCTCACACACACACACACACACACACACACACACACGCATCCCTCAGAAACCCAGACCAAAAGGTTCAAACACCAGGAAATTTGAATCATGTAATTTTGGTTTAAAATGGAAAGCCCGGCCTTCCATCATTTGTAGGAGTTAAAATAGGAATGTGGCATCAAGTTTACAGTGAGATTCAAATCAGTCATTCAGGATGGATCCTCTGGTACCACTTCAGGACAATAAGGATCCTAATACATTCTAATTTCTATCTCAGTCTCAGAATCTCAGAATTTCCTCCTTCCTTGTGTGAAATTGTCTTTTACTCTGTCAGTTCCTTGGCCTCTGGTTGGAGAAGAATGTTTCTATCTAATCATCTCATCTTCTGACTCTAGCGTCTGAGTTTTCCAAAACCAACACTTGGCAGATGATTCTATGGCTCAGGGAGCCCACAGGTTCTATCTGACCCCTGTTTTGTTTCCTCTAGCTCTCTCACAGCTGACTTGATGCATATTGCCAGTCAGCCATCTGCCTTTAGGATTTTATCTGGATTCTGAATTTTCCAATCTGGCTTTGTTTTGCCAGTTAACAGGTAACCTCAGAAGTAGTACTGTATTTCCCATAAAATCTGAGCAACTCAGGAGGCTGAAGCAGGAGGATTGCCAAGTTTGAGTTTGAAGTCAGCCTCAGCAACTTAGTGAGACCTTGTCTCGAAATAAAAATTAAAAAGATCTGGGGCATAGCTCAGTGATAGAACACCCCTGGGTTAAATCCTCAGCCCCAAAATAATGAAGCCCAGCAACACACAAATCTCCTGTGAAAGCCTGAAATTGAAGGAGCCCTTCCTGTTTCAAAACCCATTTTATGGGTTAGGGATGTGGCTCAACCTCCTGGAGTGTTTGCCTGGCATGCACAAAGCCTTAGGTTCGATCCCCAGCAACACAGACACACACAGGTACACACACACACACACACACACACACACACATTCAATCCCAATTCTTGTTAGGGTGACCCACTGACAGTTATGCATCTTCACTTGGAGTAGAACAGCAGGGAGCTTCTGAGTTCTCAAGGCTTGATAGATTTATCTGTTTCCCCAATTTCTCTCTATAGATCATCACTTAGATAATCTTCAGTTGAGTGGTCTTTGAAAATTCTGTCTTTACAACATCAGAAATATTTTAAACACGTTAAGATGAACTGTTACAATTCCCTCCAGGGAAAAGAAACATATCATTTCGGTTCCAGGAAACGTTTACAGAAAAAAGATAAATGCGGGGACTCAATACTGCATACTTTATTAAATAATCAGCAAACTTTTCTTTCACCACTTTGTGTTGTAACCATTTAATTGAAACTATAAAGTGCTGCTTCAAAAGTATCGGTTTCCAAATCTTGGTTTCTAGCTACACTAGCTGAACAGAGCTGAGTTCTAATGACATCAAAGTGAGAACTCCACCAAAATGGTAGAATCTATTTCCTTGTTCCTCAGTTAAGCCATGGGGCAATGAGAGAAAAGGATAGATCTGCATCCCTACTACTTCAAGAAGAGAAGAAAAGGCTGATAGTTCAGATCTGCATACAAAGGATGTTATTTTTGTCAGTGTCTATTGTGGAAGTAGGACCTAAAAAAAAAAAACAGCAATTACCATGTCTTTAATTTGGAATTGCTAAGTAATTTGTCCTACATTAAAATTGGGGCAATAACACACATGGCCAGTCCTAAGTGACCATTTGGAATTGATCTGACCTTTGTAGGCTAGCATCTCATCATCTCTCCTAAATTAACTGTGAGCGAATATTATTTTTTCTTCTTTTCCACATTTTTAAATTGGTGCATTATAGTTGTACGTAATGATGGTATTGCTGTTACGTATTTGTACATGCACACAATATATTGGCCAATATAATTTGGCCACTATCACTCTCCAGCACTTAACCCGCTCCCTCGGCACTTCGCACCCTGTTTCCTTTCTTCTACTGACCTTCCTTTGTTTCCATGAGATCCCCACCCCACCCCCAACTTTCTTTTACTTTTTTTTCTCTAGCTTACACATATGAGTGTAAGCTACACATACAACCCTTGACCTTCTGAATTTGTCTTATTTTGCTTAACATAATGGTCTCTAGTTCCATCCATTTTCCTGAAAATTATATAATTTCATTTCTAAGACTGAATAAAAATCCATTGTTTATATACACCACATTTTCTTTATCCTTTCATACATTGATGCACACCTACGCTGGCTCCATACTTTGGCTATTGTGAATTGTACTGCTATAAACATAGGAATGTATGTATCAATTCTTTAGGGTAAATACTGAGGAGGGGTATAGCTGGGTCATATGGTGGTCCTATGCCTCGTCTTTTGAGAAACCTCCATACTGATTTCCATAGTGGCTGTGCTAATTTACAATCCCACCAACAATATAAAAGTGTTCCTTTCTCTCCACATCCTTTCCTGCATTTGTTATAATTTGTATGCTTGATGACTGCCATTCTGACTAGTGTGAGATAAAATCTCAGTGTAGTTTATTTTTTTCAGTGTAGTTTGGGTTGGCATATCCCTAATTACTAATGATTTGGAATATATGAATAAATATTTATTGGCCATTTCTATTTCTTCTTTTGAGAAGTGTCTGTTTAATTCATTTGCCCATTTTTTATTGAGTTATTTATTTTTTGATATAAAGTTTTTTGATCTCTTTATATATTCTAGATATTAACCCTTTGTCAGAAGAGTAGAGAGCAAAGATTTTTCTCCCATTCTATGAGTTCTACCTTCACATTCCTAATTGTTTCCTTTGCTGTGCAGAAGCTTTTTAATTTGAGGCCATCTCATTTATTAACTCTTGGCATTATTTCCTGAGCTTTAGGGGTTCTATTGAGAAAGTTGTTGCCTATGTCTATAAGCTGGAGTGTTGACCCTACATTTTCTTCTAGCAGTTGCAGAGTTTCTGGTCTGATTCCTAGGTCCTTGATCCACTTTGAGTTGATTTTTGTGCAGGGTAAGAGATAAGGGTCTAATTTTATTCTTTACACATGGATAACCAGTTTTCCCAGCACCATTTGTTAAAATGGCTGTTTTTTCTCCAACGTAGGATTTTGGTACATTTGTGAAGGGTCAGATGTCAATAGATATGTGGGTTTGTCTTTGTTTTCTGCTCTGTGCCTTTGGTCTGTATGTCTGTTTTTATGCCAGTACCATGCAGTTTTGTTCCTGTAGCTCTGGAGTAACATTTGAAAGCAGGTATTGTGATATTAATAAAATATTATAAAATATTAACAGATCTTGTTTAACAACACATTAAGAAGACTATAACCCCACTATCAAGTTGATTGTATCCCAAATACGCAAGGATGGTTTAACATACACAAATCATAAATATAATTAAGAGCAAAAATCTCACAGTCATTGCTTTTTTGGCTTAGAATCGTTTTGGCTATTTTGCATCTTTTATTCTTCCAAATGAATTTTAGGGCTGTTTTTTCCTGGTTCTGTGAAGAATATCATTGGTATTTTGATGGGGATTGTATTGAATCTGTATTTGCTTTTGGTAGCATCATCATTTTAACAGTACTAATTCAGCCTATCCATGAATATGGGAGGTTTTCCCATCTACTTATATCTTCTTCAGTGTTCTCTAGTTTTTCATTATAGAGGTCTTTCACCTCCTTGGTTAGATTTATTCCTAGATTTATTTGTTTTTTGAGGCTATTGTGAACGGAATTATTTTCCTGATTTCTTTCTCAGCAGATTCATTGTTGGTATATGAGAAAGCTATTAATTTTTGAATTAATTTTATAACCTGCTACTTAGCTGAATTGGTTTATTAGCTCTAGTGATCTTTTTTTCTTTTTTTTTTTTGTGGTGCTGGGGATTGAACCCAGGGCCTTGTGATTGCAAGGCAAGCACTTTACCAACTGAGCTATATCCCCAGCCCCTCTAGCAGTCTTTTGGTGAAGTTTTTTTTGGAACTTCTAAGTAAAAGATCTTATCATCAGCAAACAGTGAAATTTGACTTCTTCCTTTCCTATTTTTTGTTTTGTTTTTTTCTGTTTTTGTTTTTGTTCTTGTTTTTGTTTTTTTATTTGCACTGCTGGGGATTGAACCCAGGGCCTTGTGCTTGACAGGCAAGCACTCTAACAACTGAGCTACTTCCCCAACCCCATTCCTTTCCTATTTTTATTCCTTCTATATCCTTCTTTTGCCTAATTGCTCTGGCTATATTTTCTAGCACTAGATTAAATAGGAGTAATGAGAGTACAATTCCTTGTCTTGTCCTGGATTTTAAAGGAAATGCTTTCAATTTTTTCCCCATTTACTATGAGGTTGACTTTTCATATACATAGCCTTTATGATGTTGAGGTAGGTTCTTTCTATACTTAGTATCTTCAGTGTTTTCAGACACCTTCTCTGCATCTATTGAGATGACTGTGAGATTTTTGTTCTTAATTATATTTACTATTTGTGTATGTTAAACCATTTGCATCTCTGGGATAAAACCAACTTGGTAGTGGGCTATAGTCTTCTTAATATATTGATAAACATGATTTGCTAATATTTTATTAAGTATTTTTATATCTATATTCACCAGAGATATTGATCTGTAGTTTTCTTTCCTTGATGTGTCCTTATCTGGTTTTGATATGAGTGTGATACTGGCTTCATAGAATGAATTTGGAAGTGTCCCATCCCTTTCTATATCATGTAATAATTTTAGGAGTATTGACATTAGCTTTTCTTTAATGCTCTCTTAGCATTCAGCTGAGAATCCATCTTGTTCTGGAATTTTCTTTGTTGGAAGTCTTTTTTTTACTGCTTCTATCTCATTACAAATTACTGGTGTGTTTAAGATTTCTATGCCCTCTTTATTCAGTTTTGGCAGATCCTATTTGTCTAGAAATGTATCCATTTCTCCTAGGTTTTTCAATTTGTCGGAGTATAAATTTTCAAAATAGTTCCTAATGATCTGCTGGATTTCTGGGATGTGTGATGATTTTGACTTTTTCCCCTCTATTTTATTAATTTGGGTTTTCTCTTTCTTTTTGTTAGTTTGACTAAAGGCTTATCATTCTTGTTTATCTTTTCAAAGAACCAGTTCTTAGTTTCATTGCTCCTCTGTAGTATGTTTTTATTCTCAAGTTCATTGATTTCAGCTCTGACCTTAATTATTCCTGGTTTTGGAATTGGTTTGTTCTTCTTTTTCAAGGACTTTGAGATGCATTACTTTTTGATTTTGTTATGTAGGTACTCATAACTATAACCTTTCCTCTTAAAACTGCCTTCACTGTGTCACAGAGGTTCTGGTATGTTGTATACTATTCTCATTTGAGTCTAAGAATTTTTAAAATTTCTTCCTTGATTTCTCCTATCGTTCATTCATCATAATCTCCACATGTTTATATAGTTACGTAGGGTTTTATCACATTGATTTCTAATTTCATTCCATTGTTATAAAATGCAAGGAATAATATCAATTTTTTGTGTTCTCTAAGAGTTGGTTTGTGGTCTAAAATATGGTCTATTTTGGAGAACATTCCATGAGTCACTGAGAGGAAAGTATATTCAGCTATTGCTAGATGAGATATTCTATAGATTGTGATGTTCTCTCCAAATTGCTTGTGTACCTTCACCCCTGTGACATTGTTTTTTGTTGGTGGCCATGTGGCCTCTTTCTTGGTTTTTCTGTGCTCATTTCCTGCAACTTTTCTCAGTAGATGTTCCACAGCACTGGCATTTCTTAATCCTGGGGTTCTCCACTGGAGCTGCAGATTTCTCCTCACATCTCCATGTATCATCCTTTCAGAGGCAGCCCACAGGGACTCTCAACCTGCTGCACTTTGCCTGGACCCCAGGCCTTCTTTTGAAATCTTGATGGAAGGCCCATGACCCCTTAACCAGCACCACATGGTTGCTACCAAGGTCTTCCACCATCTTGAGCAGTAGTCAAGCCTCTAGGGACCATGGCTGCAGTAGTCTCTGGGTGCTTGTATGACTGAGTATAGTAAAACAACTTCCTAGGACCCCTTGTGAAAGCAGCGTGCCCCACTGGTCTCTTCTCAAAAGAATTTTTACTTTTACATCCTTGAGGCTGAGGTGGGTATGGTCTTACCAATTCCTGAGATGCCCTGAAGACATCTTTCCAATTGTTTCTGGGTAAGGTAGTCAGCTCCTATAGTGACTATAATATCTTTAACAACCACATCTTCCTTAGTCCCAGTTTTACTCACAGTTTTCTGGACAAACAGCAAGTTTTGCAAATCTTTCTGCTTTGCTTTCTGCTCCTGATTCTCACAGTAAACTTAACTAAAAACTGCTGGTGATATTCATGACACTGCCTGAATGCTATGCTGCCTAGAAATTTCAGATTAAGTCCATCACCTTTAAATTCAGCCTCACAGGCTCCTCAAAAGACTAGGCATGGAATCACCACATGACCCAGCTATACCACTTCTCAGTACTTACTCTGAAGAATGAAAGTCATCCAACTATAATGAATGATACATGTATACCCATGTTTATAGCAGCACAATTCATAATAGTCAAACTATTGAACCAGCCTAGATGACCACCAATGGATGAATGGTTAAAGAAAATGTGGTATATATACACAATGGCATTTTATTTAGCCATAAAAAATGAAATTATGTTATTTTAAGGAAAATAGATGGAATTAGAGACCATCATGTTAAGCAAAATAAGTCAAACTCAGAAGACCAAGGGTCACATGTTTTCCCTCACATGTGAAAGCTAGAGAGGAAAAAGGAAAACAAAGGTGGGGGTGGATCTTCTAAAACTCAAAGGGAGATCAGTAGAGGAAAGGGACCAAAGGGTGGGAGGAGGAAAGGGAGGGGAGAAATGCTGGGGATGATATTGGTCAAATTATATTGTTATTTTGTGTGCATGTACAAATATGTAACACTAAATTCCATCATTATGTACAACTCTAATGCACCAATAAAAAAATGAGGAAGCCAGGTGTGGTGGCGCATGCCTGTAATCCCAGCACTTGGGAGGCTGAGGCAGGAGGATCGCAAGTTCAAAGCCAGCCTCAGCAACTTAGCGAGTCCCTAAGCAACTCAGTGAGACCGTGTTTCTAAATAAAATACAAAATAGGCCTGGGGATATGGCTTAGTGGTGGAGTGTCCCTGGGTTCAATCCCCAGTTCCAAAAAAAAAAAAAAAATGAGGAAAACAAAGAACTTAATTCAACCTCACAGAAAGTCTCAGGACATGGGGAAAATGCAGACAACTTCTTAGCCTGTATATAACATGGATGGCCTCAAGTCCAATTTCCTATACAGTCCTCCTTTTCCTCTGAAACCTCGTGAACCCAGTTTTTACTGTCCACAGTCCTATCAAAATTCTGGTCTTCCTAACTCCAACTGAAACTGCCCATCAAGGTCCACCTATAGTACTCTAAAGCTTTTCTAGTTTGCATTGTTAAACTTTCCAAAATTCTTCCCACAAATTCCAAAATGCTCCAAAAGTTTCTGAACAACAAGGTCATGTTAGTCACAGCAACAATCCCACTTCTTGGTATCAATTTCTGTTTTAATCAGCTTTTCACTGCTGTAACCAAAAGACCTGACAGGAAGAAACATTGCTTTTGGAGCTCATGGTTTCAAATGTCTTAGTTCATAGATGGCTGAATCCATTCTTTGGGGCCCAAGATGAAGCAGAACTTTACGGAAGAAAAGTGTAGCAAAGAAAAGCAGATGGGGACATTGCACCCAGAAGCAGAGACTGATCAACAAGAGCAAAATATACACCACAAAGCCATGCCCTAATGAACCACCTCCTCCAGCCACACCCTACCTGCCTACATTTACCCCCCAGTTAATCCCTATTAGGGGATTAATGCATTGATTAAGTTAAAGTTCTCATAAACCAATCATTTCACCCCTAAACTTTCTTGCATTGTCTCACACATGAGCTTTTGGGAAACACCTCATATCTAAACCATAATAGATATGGCAGGTGATGGTTTTAAGGAAAGAAGAGAAAATATATTTTAAAAAAAATTAAAGGGAGAGGGAGAGGAAAAAATAAGAAAATTTGCTCATTGGGGGGAAAAGAAAAGAAAGAGAAACAAAAGCAAAACAAAATAAAAATAAACAAACCGAAAACCTTTACCCTCAAAAGACAAGGCAAGGAAAAATATCCACATTTTTAAAATACTAAAAATGAGAAGGAAAGAAAAGAAACAAATATGTAGACCTATATATATCCATGAACCAATTAGCATAGCAAGAACACATCCACACAAACACACAATGAGAAATAGATTCTTAATGAAAAACAAAGATATTGTTTCCACTGAGGTGGTCACAAGAGTTGACAAGAATGATCACTGCCTATGCCAACTGTCCTTCTTTAAGTTCCTTTGGGGTAAGCTACAGAGAGAGAGAGAGAGAGAGAGAGAGAGAGAGAGAGAGAGAGAGAAAGTGGAGAGGACGAGAGCACAAGGACAGGGAGTTGTTAACCCTGTCCTCTTTCAGGGGTGCTCAACCAAGGTGCCAAATAGTGGCCTAAGACTGAAGTTGGTTGAAATAACTCTCAGCTTTCCTTCTCACCTATATAAAGTAGGATGAAATGGGCAGTACCGTTGTGGACTTTTATCTGCACAGACCAGATCAATGCGTTCCCAAGGTGGGGCTACTGCAGAGTTCTGTGAGGGGAGTTTCACCGAGGAGGACTTAGAACCAATCAGGCTTCAGGGGCTCCATTTGGTGGTGTCTGCTCTGAAGAGATTAGATCAGAATTTGCGAGGATACAAGAGATTATACAAAGAGAAGCCAGTACAGTGAATGCATAGTAGGAACTCAAGAAAGAAGGCGCTCTGAGTATAGTCAACACTGTTTTAAAGAGCAAGTCCATTCCACATCCTGTATTAAAATCCAGTGCTCGCCCTGAGAAAGAAGGGTTGTAAACATATCTTACTGATAATATGTATCTAGAATTTAACTCTTTAGCATATTTTTGATCAGAATGTTTCTTAGTCTATTCGGTATATTAATTTGATTAATATCCATGACATTTGATACAATCACTTTCTTAAAAACATAATACAGCATATTAATACTCTACTTAGTCATTTTTAGAAATTTGCTTATTTTTCCATCACTTGGAAGATTGTAACCTTATAATTTTCTTAACTTAGGTGATGTCAGGATCTTTTACCCCTCATGTTGAAAAATTGATCATCTGAAAATGATCATCTGAAAGATCAGATGATAAGATAAACAAACCGAAAAGATCATCAAAAGATCATCTGAAAATGATGACAGATACTCAATCTTACATTTTATTTTAAAATTAGGCCTCAGATGATAAGATAAACAAACCGAAAAGATCATCAAAAGATCATCTGAAAATGATGACAGATACTCAATCTTACATTTTATTTTAAAATTAGGCCTCAGAAGTCTCTAGAAACAGAGGAGCCTCCTTACTGGCCAGGCCAGGACACAGCCTAGTAGCTGCTATTCGAAGCCAACACCAACATGAGTCATTGCCACTGGGTATGTATAATGCTTCTTTGACCCCCTGGCTACCCAATACCTAGCCTCGTTTTTGTCATTATGAATCCTTCAATATCCAAGATTCTATATTTTCTTTCTACTCTTTCATGACACTCCCTCGACTTTCACTCCTATCCCCTCTCTGCCCTTTTTCACTTTGTCCTTCTCTCTTCCCTTGCCTCTCTCTACTCTCTCCCAGACCCTCACACCCCTTTTTCTTTATTCCATTCAATTATTTGTCAACTCTGTCCAGAAAAACATAGTTTAATTGAAGTGGTGGAGTTTATTGTTGCTTGATGCAGTTTTTAATTTTTAGCTTTTTTCCATGTATGTAAAGGGGAAAGTTTTCAATCTTCGTTAGCAACCTCACTACCTCTTTCCAAAACATGTGCCACTTGTATCAAGGGAAATGAGATGAGAGAGTCTAGATACTGAGTATTTCCATCATCACTCCTGGATAATCAACACTTGACCAGGGGCTTAATTATGAAGTGCTCAGAAAAAGCATTTCTTTGAACTCTTTTTTTTTTTCTTGTATATATGAAATATTAAAAATGTTATTTGTTCTGAATCACTCATTTATTACATAGCATCCCAAAGGAAAATTAAGGTATGACCAGGTCCTATTTTAACTCCATGATCATTATAAGAAGAAAAATATAAAGATTTTCCAAATTTTGCCTACAGAACACTCATTTTTAAATGTTTTAGTAGTACATTATAGTTATACACAATAGTGGAATTATTGTGATATAATCATACATGCATGGAAAATAATTTGCTCCATTTCAGTCCCCAAAACTTCCTCTTTCCCTCCCTTCATTCCTTTCCTCATTCCCCTTCCTCTATTCTACTGGTCCTCCTGCTATTTCTTTGTTTTTTAAATTAGGTGTTTTATAGATAAACATAAAAATGAAATTCACTGTGGTAAATTATTTTATGTATATAACAATAATTTAGTCAATTTCATTCAGCAATTTCTCCCTTATTCCATCCCTCCTCCCTACCCTTCAGTCCTCTTCCTCTATGCTACAGATCTTTATTCTATTTCAATGGAATTTTCCCCTCCCTTTTCTTTCTCCCTTTCTCTTTCTCTTCCTTTTTTGCTCTCTGATTCTGTCTCCCTCTCTCTCCCTCTTTCTCCCCACTTCTTTGAACTCTTCAAGAGTCTTTTGCCATAACTGTGGCAAAAGGACCAAGATTAGTAGAAGGATGAGAGAACTCCTCTCATGGGAGAGCTGTTTTATTCTGCTTCACCTGTTCAAGCAGAGATGAGTTAACACCCAGAAAGCACCTGACATATTATGGATGCTTAACTTAGATCTGGTTTACTTTTAGTTTGATCTTTTAAAAATAATAATAATGCCATTATGTCATATTTTTAAAATGCAAGAGCTTACTTTTTTATGAGTACTTCAAATTCCTACATTAATCCTGGTATCAAACAGGCATTCTCCTGTCATCAGAGAAATTATCGCTGGGCGGCAGACTCAATCACAACTTTGCTTTTTTGTCTGTTTCAGCATATAATGACAAGATTGTGGCATTTCTTCGCCAGCCAAACATTTTTGAAATGCTACAAGAGCGTCAGCCAAGTTTGGCAAGAAATCACTCACTCAGGTAGGGCTCATCCCCCATCCCTAGAACTCCAGGTCTTTCTAGATTTTCTTTTTTTTTTTTTTCTTTTCCAGATAGGAAAACACATACAGAGAGAGAGAGAGAGAGCGCGCGCAGAAGCTTCTGATGAATTTTATTCTTGCATTTAAATTATAACCTGCATCCTCAAAATGAAAGGTCCAGTGTTCTGGGAAGTAGCAGAAGCAGACATAGTCATATTGTCAAGTTACCTATTTAGATGCTGCCAAAGTGATTTCCACTGACTTGGAGACAAACACAGAAAGGGAACCAAATAGTTTTCATTAAAGACTACTCACTCGTGTGAAGCACCGTATGAATTATTTTTCATTGTTAAATAATTTGTTTAGTAGTAAATGAAATTTTGAGTCACCATATACAAAAACAAACAAACAAACATATGCGTCCTAACAACTTCAATCCTAGCATCCATTGGAGACACTTCTGAGCAGGTGTCTCTGAAACTTAATTACTTCATTTGGAAGGAATAACCACCTGGAGTGATAAAAAGAGAAAATATTCCCTGAACATAATCCTTCTTTCTCACCAGAAAATTCAAAATCTTTCTTCTTCAGTTCACTATTTAACATTTCAAAAACCAGAGATGAATGGGAGTTAATGGTGTGGCCATTTGGAGTTTGAATTCTTACTCCAACTCAGGGTCCCTAATAGACTAATAGACGCATGTCATTCAGTCCTCTGCCCTCAGTCTCATCACTGGAATGAAGTCACAACATGGGCCCTGTTGAGATGCCTCAGTGAGGACATGCATAAAGAATTAGAAAAGGGACGTGGGAACTCAGTTCATGACTGCCTCTAATTCTTCCCTTCCCATTTGGTGGCCTTTTGAATCTTACTGGTACCTATAATATCTACTTTGAGTTCCTCAGTGAATCACTAACACCTTGGAATAACCATTCAAATCCTTGCCAGGTCCTCCAGATGGCTTGCTGACTATTCTTTCCCCTTCACTGCCCCCTCATTAACACCTCTTTTCCCTGCAGTTTTGCTCTATAAATCAGAACTCTCTCCGTTGCCCCTCACCTCAACTCCTCCCCCTCCTTCCACCTCCACATGTGAATATTAACCTCCATACATTCTCTCTTCCAATCCTTTTCTCTTCTCCCTGCCAGGACCCAAGTTTGGGTCCTCGTCATTTCTCCCCTGGGTTTCACAAGGATCTCTCATAAGATATCCCTTATCATCCCCTGACAACCAGAGTTACCTTCTGATAGCACAGATCAAATCATGTTCCTCCTGCCCTCCAAAACAGCTTACAGAGCTCCCCCTGTGAATGAAATGAAATCACAATTTCTAAGCACAGTGTCCATGGTCCTCAAAGTCTGGCCTTCACCTAACTCTCCATTCATACTGTTTATCCCCAAGGGTCTCCACCTGCACCAAACAGGCCACTGCCTTTGTCTTTCCTGGAATAGCTGTTCCATTAAGGGCATCTCATCCTACACCCCCCACCCTTTTTTTCTTTTTCCCCAGGTAGTAGGGATTGCACTCAGGGGTGCTTAACCACTGAGCCACCTCCCCAGCCTTTTTTATGTTCTATTTTGAGACAGGGTCTCACTAAGTTGCTTAAGTCCTTGCTAAGTTGTTGAGGCTGACTTTGAACTTACAACCCTCCTGCCTCAGCTTCCTGAGCTGCTGGAATTACGGATGTGTACCACCATGCCTGGCCATCTTATCCCCTTGTAAAGACTGAGATCAAATGCAAAAATTCAGTGATCCAGGCAGACTTCAGTATTTTTCTTGTCTAGTTTTAATAGCATCCCTTTTTGCACCTCTCAGATACTTTTAGATCTCTTGGATTCTGTCATTTATTTGTCTCCCTACACACCATCAGCCCTTCATCTTCCTTATCTTTGTATCTGCTCTGTCCACTCAGAACCTGGTCTTCTACTTGAAGATAGGAAACACTACCTTTTTTAAAACACAAGGAGTTTACCAGGTACTTTTTAGAGGAATTTGAATTCACCAAAGGCATTAGAGTACCATTTTAATCTTTAGTAAAGTTTTTAAAAATATTAATCCCCTGTGTAAAAGAGTAGAATATATTTCCAAAGGAAAGGGAGCTGTTGTTAATGTTCCTGTATAATATCACATTTTAACAAACTTCAAGAACCCTTAGAGGTTTTGAAGCAGTGTGGAGTTATACAATTATGATTTTTCACAGCTGAGTGGACTTAAAATCAGGGCATGTTGGAAGTGGAAGAACTTTGGAAATTACCTAGAATGAAAACTAATAACCTTTTTTAAGTTTATAAAATCCTTTGAGAATCTGATGAAAGCCACTTTCGATTCTCCCTGCCATGTAAATCTGTGCATATAATTTCAAGCAATTAATGGACCTTAAAGAAACTGTGGACCCTAGTTTGAGAACCCTAGTATCTCATCAGAAACAGCAGGGCCACAGGGACAGACTATGAGGATTCAAAAGTTCATAAGAACTTGCTCTTCAGGAAGTTGAGCTCACAGGACCCAGGGAGTCAGACACAAAGGTCCGAAAATTGAAAAGAAAACCTCCTCTCCCCAGGATCCTGAATAAACTTCTTCTGGTCCTCAAATGGGGATCATGACACCTGTTCCACCATTTCTGAGGGAGCAATGAGTCTACGTCTTAGGTCCACAAAACCAGTTGCTGAATTAGGGCGGCGAAGGATGTGTTCTCAGAAAACTGTGTTCAGCAGACATAAGTGAATTTAAAAAGCTACATGTGGAGGGGGAAGATGGAGTCAGAAAACACAGAAGTTAATGACATCTCTTATGTTTGAGGAGTGTACATCAGTCCTGATTTATTCATTCTTTCCTGCAACTAGTGCTTTATTATGCAACTATCCTGAACTGGGATTGTACTAGGGTTTATATAACAAGCAAACCAGACATATTCTCATGGAATCTACAATCTATTCAGAGAGGCAGATGATGGACAAGATTTGGATGGTGGTTTTTTTTTTTATGTCAAACATATAAATAATGTTTTAAGTGCCATGAAGGTTATGATCAGAATTCAGTGAGAGGGACAAAGCACTGGTGCAGAAGAATAGGACTTACAACCTAAACAGAACAGGGAAAACTTTTCCAAGTATGTGGTACTTAAGCTGAAACCTAAAGGATGAGAAGGAGGTGTTCCTGAGATGCAAGGTTGGGACACAATATACAAAGACTCTAAGGCAGGAAAAGCTTGATGTCAGTGAGAAATGAAAGAAAGGCTTTTGTGCTCAGGGGTAAATTGGGTAAGGTAGAAAAGACTATGGTGACTTTGGACAGGGAGATCTTGGCAGTAGCTGGAAGGAGGTGGGATTTTTATTTGAAGTGCAATTTTATTTGAGAAACAAAGAGTTTTCAGCAGGAAAGAACTATGATTGTATTTTTAATGACCACTTGGGCTGCTCTATGGAGAATAGCTAGACTGGACAAGAGGCATAAGATGGGGCAGGAAGTTATGTCAGAGACATAATATGTAAGATATGATGGTCATGTGGACAATGGAAAACATAGATGGAGAGGAAGGAGCAGCTTGGGTGATATTGTGGAAGCAACCATAACAGGAACTGGTAACAGTTTGATCATAGTGTGTCTTTGTAGAGGTCAGCAAGTTACCCTTCCCTTTTTAAAAAATCCCCACACCAAGTGTCAACTTGATTATATTTTCACCTGAAAATATACAAGTTATGGTAAAGATTTGGATTTCCAATGATACAATCTGACAGAGGGAAAAGTTTTATCTCCAGTATTTTTGAAAATAGATTTTGTAAAACTCATTCCTATATTACCATTGGATAAAACTACTGAGTGAAGGATATATGAGATGCCTTTGATTATTTCTTACAATTGCACATGAACTTCATATTATCTTAAAGTAAAAATTGAAACAAAAAGAAATAAGGCTAGATAAATTTTTTTAAAAAATCAATCCTTAAGTTTTCTCAGATTTCTGCTGTATCTCTTCAAGAAAGGCAAAATATTCCACTCTTTTGAAGCACACATACAATGGAATGATTCTTAGGCCTGGATCTGAATAATATCAGGGAAGCAAATTACAAGTTCGGGGACTAGGGATATAGCTCAGTTGGTAGAGTGCTTGCCTTGCAAGTGCAAGGCCCTGGGTTCAATCCCCAGCACCAAAAAAAAAAATAAAAAATAAAAATAAATTACAAAGTTAATTTGATCAAAGTAAGTGTTACTTATCCATATATTTATTTGAAATTATTTGCCAGGTTGAAGTTGGAGATTGTGAAAGAGGTCAAAATAGACGAGCTTTAACTAAACAGATGAATTGATCCCTGGACAATGACTGACCAGGGAGACTCTCATCTGTCTAGTGGCCTGAACGCTCTATGCCCAGTGTGGCATTACAAATTTTCCATCAGCCACAAGGTTTCCCAAGCAACTCTCCATTGCGTATCTTCCCATGGCTTCAAATTTGCCATAAGCCCAGAGTTGTACTTCAGCAGGGCTTCCTGGCCCAGCTCCAGCCATCTTTGCTCTCTGGGATCCTGACTTTGCTGAGTTCCTCAGATTCCATGCCAATGTGAGTCTGAGGAAAAACTACCCCTTCCAGAGTATCCTGTGAACCTGCAAGATGGGCTCTGAGTACCACAAAATGCACTGGACATTAGGCCCTGGATATTCAGCCACATTGCATGATACAAAAAAAAAAAAAGGTGAGGGGGGGGACATTTTATTCCTTAGCTTAGTTGTTGGTGTGTAATTCTCATTCTATTTTCCTCATTACTCTAGGGAGAAAATCCATTATATTCGGACTGAGGGTAATCATGGGCTTGAGAAGTTGTCCTGTGATGCAGATCTAGTTATTTTGCTGAGGTAAGGGGCTGTCCTGAAAGAATTCTAGAAAAGCACCACTCAGCAGTTCTGCACCACAGCAGAAACGGACCAGAAGGAAACACCTGCCCTTTGTTCTAGAAGAGTCTGGTGCCTGGGACTGAAGTAGGGTTTTCACACTTGTAATTGCTGACCATCTTACAACTGAGGCACCAAAACTACAAAAAGTTCTTGATGGAGACTTTACTATGAGATTAGTTAGGGCTTTTTTTAAAAAAACAAGAATTTGCCAGTAAGATATGCCTATCCTTTATATTACATCTTAATCTAATTGCTCTTGTTACTTTTTGAGAACTTTAACTGTTGTTACTCAATTAATTCACTTTCTCAGGGAACAAAGAACTAACTTTTTTTTTTAACTTTGCAGCCTCTTTGAAGAAGAGATTATGTCCTATGTCCCCCTGCAAGCGGCCTTCCACCCCGGGTATAGCTTTTCTCCCCGCTGTTCACCCTGTTCCTCACCTCAGAACTCTCCAGGTAACTTGGGTATCAGGTCCAGTATCACCTATGAGTGTTCCTGTGTGTTTCCACAAGCTGAAAAGAATTGATGGGCAACTGTATACATGTCTTTCCTCTTTCAGACCTTCTTAATTTCCTGATCAAAAAATGCGTTCTCCAGGCTAGGTGCGTAATCCCAGCAACTTGGAAGACTGAGGCAGAAGGTTCCCTAGTTCAAAGCCAGCCTCAGCACCTTAGCGAGCCCCCAAGCAATTTAATGAGACCTTGTCTCTAAATAAAATATAAAAAAGGGATGGGGATGTGACTCAGTGATTAAATGCCCCTGGGTTCAATCCCCGGTACCACCACCACCAAAAAAAAAAAAAAAAAAAAATACATTCTCTAAATGCCCCCAAGATTGGGATTTATATTTTTAAATGGTAGAAAAAAATCTAAACACAGTATTTCAGGACATATGAAGACAATAAGAAATTCAAATTTCAGTACCCATAAATAAAGTTTTATTGGAACCCAGCCATGCCTGTAATTTATGTATTTTCTATGGCAGCTTTCACACTATAGCAGCAGAGATGAGTAATAGCAACAGAAGTCCCGTGGTCTGTAGAGCCTAAAATATTTACTATCTGGCCACTTACGGAACAAGTGTGTTTTCCTCCTCTAAATTGCTGTTGCATTCCAAAGGCACTCTCCAAGAATTCCAAAGGGAAGGCCCTTTCTGAAATGGTCCTGATTTAGAATTCTATTTGATACCAATTATGATAATGTATTTTCCGGGGACCATTGTTATGTCTCTACAAAGATTCCAAAGTATTTTCTTACACCATGTGTATAATGGTTCCCCCCTGTGTTTTCTGTGTGTATAAAAATGAGCCCGTTCATAACACAAAAGTTATTTGTTCCAAATGGAGGATTATATGTTGAACTGTTTAGGGGTGGGAAAAAAAAAAGACCTAGAACCTTTAAGACAATCGGTAGAGGTCAAATCCATATCTCCAAATCAGATCCAATATTGGAAATTTCCCTGTTTTAGTCAGTTTTTGCATTGCTGTGACCCAAATACCTGATAAAAACAACTTAGAGATGGAAAACGTGTTTTTGGCTCACAGTCTCAGGGTTTCAGTTCACAAACAGCCAGCATCATTGCTCTGGATGGGGAAAAGCCACAGCAGAGGGAAACTGCTTAGCTCCTGGCAGCAAGGAAGAAGGAAGGCAGGACAGGGGAGATGAACCCTTCCAGGGCACTACCCAGTGACCCACCTCCTCCAGCCATAACTCACCTGCCTCTAATTACCACCCAGCCATTCAAACTAGAATGAACTGATTAGGTTACAGCTCTCACAATTCAATCAGTTTACCTCTGAACATTCCTACATTAACACAGGAGTTTGGGGGTGACACCTCATATCCAAACCAGAATACCCCCTTTCAATTTGACTTGCATTATTGCATTGTTGTAGGTTTCTATGGTAACCCCAAATTTCCTTTTATAACTTTATTTTTTAAAGTCTTCTAACAGTTTATTAAAAAGAATATAGATTTTTTTAAATCCCACTGTCATGAACATAAATTGAGGTTTTTCAGCCAGATATAAGCTGAATCTAAATAAATAAATAAATAAATCTGATAGTGTATTAACATTTTTTCTTTCATTTGCCATGCTGACAGTACAAATACAAATCTGGTCTAAAAGTACAGACTTTCAAGCAACAATGTACAGCTTTCTTCGTCCTCCATGCCAAGAGATGTAAAGGCTTGCTTAAGGGTCAAACAATACCAAATGTATTGGCTTCGAAAATCATCTAAGTTAAGGGCATTCACTAATTTTAGCTAAGATATATCTGGAACACTGACAAATAATCACTTACAATAATAATATGCAGTGAATATTTTGAAAAATAAATTAGTGGAACAAAATTCTATAGGATACACCAGAAGAAAGGTAACCAATTTGTTTAAGATATCGGCCAATTTGTTTTAGCCACTTCAAGTCCATATAAATCTAAAATTTAGTTAATTTTTCATAAGTTGAGAGCTTCCTATCATGTCAGTAATTACATTATGAAGTAAAGGAGACATAGGTGCAATGTTTTTACTAATCACAACTACTACATCAATTGCCTAGGACCTCAAAAGCTTCATGGAAGTCTGGGAAATATTCATGCATAAGGATAATGTCTTAGCTGACTTAAATTTGCCCCATACAATGCCACATTATCAACCTTTAGCAAAGCCTTTAAAAAAAACAGGTTGAAAAATGGGTTAAAGGAGGCAAATACAGCATCTGCCATTAGAGCTATCAATTCAGGAATTTTCTCAGTTATGAAATCTTGTGGAGAAGTAATTCTCTTTCTCAAAATCCAGGGGACGACAATATTCCTTACTCCAGATCTGGCATTTTTTCATCATCACTGTCTTGTGAATCATCATCTGCGCCATCTACTTCTGGTAAATCTACATCATGTCAGAGATACGACCAATATTAGACATGTCTTCATCTGAATCATCTTCCCAGTCTTTCCAATTATTGAAGTGCACACTAAGTCAATTATGCTTTGCCCTTTCTTTTGTTAACCGAACCATGATTGGCCAGACTCTCCTTTTCGTCAACAACATAAAATTGATCTGTTCCTTCTTTCATGCTTGGAATCATTTGGATCTATAAAGTGAAAAAAGATCGATTTCATTTAAATGTTTACAATTATCACTTCCTCCAAGACAACTGAAAGTAAGTTTGGACTTCTCAAAATGTACATTAACAGAGCTGGGGATATAGCTCAGTTGGTAGAGTGCTTGCCACGCACGGCACTCCCCAGCATGGCAAAAAAAAAAAAAAAAAAAATTCACATTTACATCTTTACTGTCTCTTTACTGTCTTCAACACAAGATTCAATGAAGACATAGTCCCTTCGAAGGTACCACTTTGCAGAAGCAGGCTGCACTGTGAAAGGGGCAGGGGGACAGGCGAAGGGGTGGGCAGCTGCTGGGGAGTAGGTTCTTCCACAATCACAGCCTCCAGTTGTTCCCCTTAGGCTCAGGTGGCAGCGGGCCAGATCCCCAAAATGCGGAGGAGAGCAAACCCTTGACCCCGGGGAGAAGAGGGAAACTTAGGCAAAGGGGCGGCACAACCTCAGGAGTCAGGGTCCAAATTCATTTTTTGAAACCAGTGGGAAAATGCAAAAGAGAAACAAAATTTAGCATTTTTCCTTGGAAGGAAGTCTCCAAAGCTGGGATGTCTTTTAGTATGGCTTTTCCAAGTTGTGCCATTCAGAACTCTCCCTCAAAGTAGTTTTGCCAGTTGCTAAAATCTATTTTGTAGACAGTAGCTCCTTGTCACTGCCACCAAACAAGTGCGCCATTGACATTGCCTTATGAAATGCCCAGGCTTGCTTCCTCTGACATATAACTAACTGAGATGCCATTGCCTGGGAATGAAAGAAGAGGTCCAGGAGCTTTGTTAGAGCCAACATCAGGACAAACATTTCCAGTGTGCGCAGGGTGACCTATTTGAGGGGAGCAGAGTCTTCCATTTGGGGGAGTCGATCTGCATGATGATCTACCATGTTGTTGTAGAAAGGTCTAAAACCTTTGGCCACACAGCAGGATCTTAACATTATTATAGGAGAGACATACCATATTGCAAAAAGAAAAGTAAGAGAATAAAGAGTTATTTGCTAAATGAGAATTATTTTGATAAGTTTTTAAAAAGGTATCAACTTTGCTGCTAAAGACATTACTGATGCCATGAATTTGAGTAATCATTCAATTCTTTTTGTCAAAGTACTAATTTATATTCTCCAGCCTTGACCATGTGGTCCTAGATTATGCAGCCCAAATATTTTTGTGTTAAATTTTGGAATTTCCATTATCCTAGCCCTTTTTGAAATTGACCTGAGTGCTGCACAGTTAGAGAACTATAGAGGTTTATGTCAAAGTACTTTGTGAAGCACAAATCTTTAGAACAATGAGTAGAAGTGATCACAGGGATAGTGGTAGTTCCAAGAGTAGTAAAACTCATGCTATAAAATATACTGTAATCTGCTGGACAAAATTATACTTGCTCTTGTAGAGTTGTGATCTGGTGCTCTCTATCATGAAGCCTGGCATTTCACCAAGGCTACTTTTTCCGTTTAAATGGTGCCTGTTTGTTTCCTCACACCCCAGGTGTTTTGCAGTCTGGACTTCCTTGACTGCAGTGACCTGCTCTTCCTCCACCTCAGCCATTTGTTCCCACAGTCATGCTCCTGACATTGTCACCTCTAAAATTGCCAATCCAAGCATCCTCTTCCTTCCAACATGCCCGTTCTGCTTCTTTCCTGTTACCATTCATTGGCTTTACCAGGATCACCAGCCATGGGATTCTCTCCTTTCTATCCAGCCTAGGTTCTGTGGTTCCTTGTTTCAGTGAATCCTTGCCAATACCCTGAACTCAACTGGGCCTCTTCATTTTATCTGCATCCTCTGGCAGAGCTAGCTCCACCTCTGGATAGGCCTTTCTGTCTCCCGTATGCACATCTGCATCAGGCACTCTTGAACAGTTAACCTGACAGAGCAAATAGTTAATCACCTCTCACCTCACATGGACCTTGAACACCCAAAAGAAAATCCTAGCTTCTTTCTTTAGGCTTCTCTCCTACTATTTCAGACATTTCCACTCCCCTCAAATCTCTAACCCCCCAAACCCCCTTACCCTTCCAGTTTACTGCACTGAGAAAATAAAAGTCCTCCAACAGAAATTTCCACAAATGCCTGCTACCAAACTTACAAGGCTACACACGTCTTATCCTTCTTCATGCCTGTCCATGAGAGGAGGTATCTTTGCTGAGGTCACCAGAACCTCTGGTCACCCAATCCAATGTGTAAATCTCAGCGTCCTCCCTGATCTTTCAGCAGCCTTTAATATTATTAACCACTCTTCCCCTAAGTTGCCTCCTCGGGTAGCTTCAAAGATCAAATTCATGATCTCCCCCCATAAATGTGTTCTTTCTCCTCTGTTCCCCATCTTAGTGAAAATCACCAAAGTTCATTCTGTTACAAAGCATGAGATCCACCTCACTACTTGCATCCAACTCTTTGTCTCATAAATACATCTCCAATCAGTCCACTTCTCAACATTTCCACTGCACTGACTCTACCTAATTCAATGTGGGCTCTCTAAATCCACCGTGGTCCTCTCCAGTTTTTTCTCTCTACAGCAGGAAGATTGATGTTTTCATAACTCAAGTTACATCATACCAGCCCCCATTCCTTTCTGTTACAGTTAGCATAAAACAAAACCGTTTAACAAGTGTACCTTATCTAATATGTTGTGGCTCCTGCCCACCTCTCAAGCCTTGTTTGTGCATCAGTTTGGTCCTCAAACCCTGTGTGACAAGCTAGAGCACCACTTTCCATTCTGTCACAGGACCTTTGCATGTGCTAGTCCTCTTCTTGCACTGTTCTTCTCCCAGCTCATTTCTTTTCTTGGTCAAAGGGAGACTTTCCTGACTCACTCAATCTAATTCAGGCCTACTTATTCTTAAGTTCTTCCCCAGGGAACTCTTTCTGAGTTTGGCTAGTATGTTCTGTGTTAAAGAACTGTGTTCCTTTCCTTCATGGACAGCAATCATCTCAAACTGTAATTATATACTCATTTCTGTGAATTTACTGATATAAATCTTCTCTAAATTATAAGCTTAGTACCTAGAATATAAGAAGTAACTAATAAATAGTTGTTAAATGGGTGAACCATGATTTTGGCCATCTGTAAAACTTAGGATAAGAATATTACTTTTGCCATTTCCCTTTTCATTAAAAGATGTATAATAGTAGTAAAGCATTTTCAAAGCTCTTTAATCATACAAAAATTCATCTATATAGAATCAGTGAATCATCCTTGTTGTTTGTCTTGTAATAAAATTTGCTCTTGTGATGCAGGGTAACTAATATAAACTCCTAAACGCTCTGGGCCCTAGGGTATAAGTAGGTTTCTTTTAATATCAATATCAGTGTAGAAGCATGGCAAGCACACATATTAAAGTCCAGTCACCAAGTTCTAGTTTCAATCACTTCTTATAATATAGCAACTTACAAGAAAATTTTATTCTAGTTCAATTTATGTTCATTGTTTCAGATTACCTACATACAGTTCAGCCAAGATAATGCTCGGCAGGGAACTTTTAGAGGAAATGCAATTTGAAATAATTGAAGTGAAAGACTTAAATATATATTCCACAAAAGTCATTTTTCTCTTTATTATTTTTGTTTATTATGAAAGTAACTGAGAGACTGTTGGAAATGAAGGGAATCCTTAGAGAAGAAGGCTGTGAGGACGCAGGACTGTGCCTCTGATGAGTTCTTCTCTACCATCGCCCTGCATGTTAGATAAAGAGTCTGACCCACAGCCTGTGTGCATCTCTCTGCAGGTTTACAGAGAGCCAGTGCAAGAGCCCCTTCGCCATACCGGAGAGACTTTGAGGCCAAGCTCCGCAATTTCTACCGGAAACTAGAAGCCAAAGGATTTGGTCAGGGTCCAGGGAAAATTAAGTGAGTACTCTAGTGGTTGGTACTGACTTCCAAAGGCAAGATTTTCTAACCCTTTATCCCTTGTATCTTTGCAATTTTTTTTTTAAATAGGATACCCTGGTGCCATAGTGATTATGGTCTGAAGGGAGGAAGGAAGTTAGGAAGTTGGAAGGAAAGAAGAAAGGAATTCAGGAAATTGGAGGGAGGCAGGAAAGGAAGAGGAGAGAGGGAAAAAGGAAAAAAGTAGGAGAAAGAAGAACAGTAGATTTCAGACAAAGGCATATGTGACTTCAATAATAGACCTTATCAGAAAACAACGAACATTGAACTATATTTAAATATATATATGTATATATATACATACGGATATATATATACACATATATATGTGTATATATATATATATATTTCCCTCTTACTTTTGCTTGGGGCAAAATTTAACTCATTAGTCAAATTCATGGACTCTTCATAACTTTGCAATTGAAGTCCAAGTTAAAATGTTTTTTTCTGGCTGGATTTGTAGCTCAGTGGTAGAGCACTTGACTTGCATGTGTGAGGCACTGGGTTCAATCCTCAGCACCACATAAAAAAATAAATAAAGGTATTGTTTTAAAAAAATGTTTTCTTTCTTTCTTTTGGGTTTACTATTTTCATCTTGAAAAGCTAAACCCAAACTTAAGAACCCAATTTAAGAGATCTCTTAATTTAAGAGAGATACTAGCATTAGCTGGGCATAGTGGTGCATGCCTATAATCCAGCAGCTCAGGAGGCAGAGGCAGGAGGATCACAAGTTCAAAGCCAGCCTCAGCAAAAGTGAAGCCCTAAGCAACTCAGTGAGACCCTGTCTCTATATAAAATACAAGCTAGGACTGGGGATGTGGCTCAGTGGCCAAGTGCCCCTGAGTTCAATCCCTGGTACCAAAAAAGACATCCAATGAATTATGAATTATGTTTTAAAAAAATAATCTTTTTTCCCCTGAACTGGGGATTGAGCCCAGAACCTCACATGTGCTAGGTAAGTACCCTACTTCTAAGCCACATCTATAGTCCAAAAAAATAAAGTGGTTCAATACCATGGCTGGTACCCAATAATAAGTGTACATATCTTACTTGTCTACCTGTATTGAGAAGCATCAGGTTCATTAATGAATTGATCCTGCCCTTTCCCCTCTCATTGGAGAGGGATGGGGGTGAGGCCCTAATCCTGTCTTACAACTCACATATAACATGTCCGGCATCCCAACTTCAGAGCCACCCTTCACCACCACTTCTCCTTCTCAGGCTCATTATTCGTCGGGACCACTTGTTGGAGGGAACCTTCAATCAAGTGATGGCCTATTCCCGGAAGGAACTCCAGAGAAACAAGCTCTACGTCACCTTTGTTGGAGAGGAGGGGTGAGGGACCAGGAGTTTCATGTAGACACCTGGATATGGGCAGCCCAGAGCCCCAGGATCAGGGTGATTTCCCTCAAGAAAGAGTAGGATGGCTCTAAGCCTGTGCTCTGGGGTGATTCAGGCCATGCACTCCCAGGAGGTCTTTCTCTCTTCAGATGTTACCAAACTTCAGGTTTCATGCGCCTCAAAAACTAAGATTATTGACATGGCTAGAGTCTGAGCTCAGATGGTCAAGGTATAATCCATAAATATATTCCTAAGCCACTGGGTCTTTACTTTGTAGGTGGTGTACTCTTCTGAGTATTAATCAAAAAACCCTTCTGGAGTGTACATATGTAACTACACACCAGACTTTTCATGTATTTTCATGGAAATCACTAAAGTGTGGAGGGTAAGCCCACTTTGGAGGGCACATCAGAATGCACTTTGAAGTTTTCCTCATTCATCTATGTATACACACACACACACACACATACTGTTACACGAAATTCTTTCAGATCTCCCACAGCAAAAATCTTTTTATAATGGGTCAGCTGTGTATTTTATCCTTTAGGTAATTACATGATTGGAAATATGGTTAAAGACCTTTGCCATAAGAGTTAACTCATGAACATCTGGTTGAGAAACACCCCCAAACCAATTGCTGCATCCTCATTAACTACCATTAATTAATACTTCCACTGTAAAGAGCAGAGACTGGTCTCTGCTTTCCCCAGCCCTGCTCCAAAAGAACCTACTAGAATCTGGATAAGCGACTATCCCTCCACTTCCAGACACAAAATGAACTTCCTGGACCTGTGCTTCCTTTGCAGCCTGGACTACAGTGGTCCTTCTCGAGAGTTCTTCTTCCTTTTGTCTCAGGAGCTCTTCAACCCTTACTACGGACTCTTTGAGTACTCTGCAAATGATACTTACACAGTGCAGATCAGCCCCATGTCTGCGTTTGTAGAAAACCACCTTGAATGGTAAGGTCTATAATTTTCACTTTATTGTGTTTGAACATTCTTATCTTTCTTAGTCAGAAGTCAGCATCATTTCTCTGAGGTCACTGCATTTAGAGCAGTGGGCCAGATATTATGAGGGGTGATAAGAGTAGGTGGACAGCAGAGTCCTAGGTGCAAGAATCTATTAGTGTTTACCCAGATGACATGATGAATCCCTGAAGACATTGATAATAGAACAACTGCAAATTGATGTAAGATAGAATAATTGCCTAACTGAGAATACACTAAATAAGAAGACATAAGTCATAAATGTTGAAAATTTTACTAAAATCGTAAGAGTCCCCAGTAGAAGCTTCTTGAAAGTTTCATGGGTTTAAAATTCTTTGACCTTAGACCAGTGTCATTGGCATTGACTTCTGCATCTTAGTGTAATATAAGTCTGATGGGTCAAATGATCTCTGAGCATACTTCTGAATTAAAAATCCAGTATCTTGGTTGTTTTCTGTTGACTCATTTTATTACCAAGTACTGATACATGTAAGAAGATAAGTATCAGTCAATTCTGTACAGCTTTGTGGGAAAGAGACCTCAGATACAGGTATTAGAAGAATTCAGAAAGCTTCATGGGACATCTGGGATTCGTGCACTTTCCTGCTATATCACCACCATGCCTAACTGAAAATCATCCCTGATCTCATGCAGGGATGATTTTATCAAGAGGGAAGTGAAAGACAGCTAATGTGGACTGGAGACAGCTAATATGGACTCTTTGTCATAGCTTATTTATGCTGCTATTGAAGGGAGTTATTAGGGTGTTATCTGGTCTGCTGGCTTTATTTTTGTTAATTGGCTCTTCTTAGTTATACATGACAATAGAATCCATTTTGACATAATTATACAAGCATGGAATATATCTTGTCTAATTTAGACCCCAGTACTTCTCCTTCTCCTTCCTTCTCCTCACCCCCTGCTCCTTCCCTCTATCCATCTTTCTGCCATGTACCCAGTCATTTTTTAATTAATTTCTTTTTTTTTCATTTTTAATTAATTTCTTATGGATGTACATGATGGTGACATTCCCTGTGGCAATTCATATGTGTATAGGAAAGTTATGTCAGTTTCATTCCATTGTCTTTTCTATTCATCCCCCTTCCCTTCCCCTCATTCCATTCCATTTGTCTACTCCACTGAACTTCCCATCTTCTCCCCACCCCTTGTTGTGGTTTAGCTTCTACATATCAGAGAAAACATTTGACCTTTGGTTTGGGGGACTGGCTTATTTCACTTGGCATGATAATCTCCAGATCCATCCATTTACCAGCAAATGTCATAAAGTCATTCTTCTTTATGGCTGGCTTTGGAATCCAAGTCCCTATAGTGTTGCAACCTAGCATCAGTACAACCCACTTAGGGCTTCCAGATATTGGAACATGCCGACCTCTCTTGCAACACATTCTCTGCTCTGCAGTTCTTGAACTAAGGTGGAGTGTG
This sequence comes from Glaucomys volans, assembly GCA_020662805.1. NCBI lineage: Eukaryota > Metazoa > Chordata > Mammalia > Rodentia > Sciuridae > Glaucomys > Glaucomys volans. Next base: position 141,963 of record JAJEJO010053744.1, read on the forward strand.
TTCACAGAACAAGTTTGGCACATGATAAAACAAAACTTGCCATTTGTCTCTTCTTTTCCTCTCTCTCCTTTTCCTTGTCAGTAATTGGATGATGAAAGCTTTGAGGCAGAAACACAGTCAGGGGGCTGGCAGAGCAGACAAGCCACAGGAAGGGATGCATGACCCTGAGAATGGAATGCCAGCTCTCACTTAGGTCCCATTCAGGAGGCTCCACTCCAACAGTAGACATGGGTTCCATCATAACCCATGACAAGCAAGAATACACATATTACATAAATCTACATGCATTACATGTGACATAACCCCTCAATTCTCTCTCACCAGTTTGTGAGCATGAAATTTAGAGGGCATGAATTCAAATCAGCAATCAAGAAAGAAATATTTTCACCAAATATCATGCCTTAGGGGACAACACCAGGTGTTGTGGGGAATACCGTCGCTAATTTAATAATTATAAATGAAGCAAATGCTATGTGTTGGGAGGATATAAAGCTGAAATAAGGTTTCTTCCCTCAAAACCCAGCAGTGGGAGGAACATGAGTAAACCAACAATTATAGAAAAATAATCTTAAATGCTAAGTTATACATACATATATACATTCATGTATTAGCCTGAGATACATAGATGATACATACACAGATGCTCCTCAACTTAGAATGGGGTTATGTCCCAATAAATCCATCATAAATTGATCGTGTTGTAGGTCAAAAATTAATTTACTACATCTAACCTGTGGAACATCATTGCTTAGCTACACATCATGCTATAGCGGATTGCATGTTTACCTTGGGAGCATGTGGCTGACTGGGAGCTGCACTCACTGCCTCTGCCTAGCATGAGAGAAAGGTTTCTATCAAATATCAGAAGCCAAAGAAAAGATCCAAATTCAAAATTTAAAGTACAATTTCCACTGAATGCATATAAGTTTTGTACCATCATAAAGTAAAAAAAAATAAAATAAAATCATAAGTCAAACCATGATAAGTTGGAGAACATCCCTATACATTGAATTGTATTCAATCACAAGTGAAGATGGAGCCAGAGATGGGAATCAGATGGCCTTATCCCCTACAAGAATGTGAAAATCAGATTTTTGTATTTAAACAGTAAACCTTGCCATATGTGGAGAATAATTCTGAGGAGATAAGACTGCAAACTACTAGTAGAGTAACTCAGAAACAGTGGATAAGTCAAGGGGTGATACAGAGCCTCAGAACTTAGGCAGAAGAAGTGTCAAAGAGAGCAGGGGACTGACTTGGGACATATCAGATGGAGAAGAGATCAAGCTAGTCAGTTCACTGACTGTTGAGATGAGGGAGAAAGAGGAATATGAACTAAGTCGAAAGTTTTTGGTTGTACCATTAGGTTGATTGGTACTACTATGATAAGAATTATATTAAGTAGAAGATATTTGGAGGAAAGGTAAATAATTCACACTTTTGACTTGCAGAGTTTACAGTTTCTGTGATAAATATATCTGTCATAACTAGAACAATGGTCCCAGTTATCAGGAGAGCAGCTGGGCTGGGAAATCAAGATTTGGGAGACACCAGCTGAGATTTGGCTCAGCTGTGGGAAATGGGACCATCCAGACCTTGGCAGACAGCAAGCAGAGCTGAGGCCCAGAATGAGTGTGGGCAGCACTGATATGTTGGGGTGAGCAGAGTGAAGGAATCCATGAGGGCATACTATGAGGAGGTGGCCAGAGAGCTCAGAGTCTGAGGGGCTGTGATAGAGAATGAAGAGGTACTGGAGGGGCAGGGAGGGGGACAGGAGGCAGCCAGTTTTGGTGAGGGGAGAAGGCAGTCTGAAAAGATAGAGGCAGAAGTGGGAGTGTGGGCAACAGAACAGGGGCTTCAAGGGTCCATGGAAAGGATTGGGAGGATGTCACTTAGGACAGCCAGGAAATAAGAGTGTATAAGATGGCAGGTAATCAACAGTGCTGCATTTTGGTTGGTGGCAGAGGGAGTAGCAGGGATGAGCCCCATGGTGAGATGAATGGGACTTAGCATTCTGAAGAAACTGTGGAGTCAAGCATGTTTCAGTGTGGCCACAAAATAAGGCCACATGCAAAGGCCTAATGGGAAAGCACAGAAAACACGGTGGACTTGACCTTCTCATTTGATTGGACATCTACTTGAGAGTGGCCTTAGTCACTTTCCATTGAGAAGGTGTCTTGCCAGGCTGCCCATTCCCCCACTCTCAACCTGGCTTTAAAGCCCTTCACTCATCTCTACGTTGAGACCAAAGAGGTTCTGTAGCTATGTTAATTATGCATTATTGAATTGAGGAAGGAAATCATGTGATCCTGTGAAGTAAGAACTAGTCAAATTCTCTGGATGGAAGGCCCAGAAATGCCTGCCCTCAAGGGCCAGTTAACCTCTGTCTCCTTTGCTGGAGGACATGGCCTCACACATCAGCATACTGGCTTATATCCACTGACATTCTCACTTATGTTGTGAATATTTGCTGGGTGTCCTGAAAAAAAAAATTACTAGTGGCTTTCTGAACCAACTAGCAATCTAAATCAAGCTCATGTACATTGAGAGGTTTTTGTTCCCAGCACTGCACATTGGATGGTGAGTTGTTATGAAGTGGTAAGGGGATCTCCAATGTCATTCAAGGCTCCAACTCGAAACACATCAGTTCCTAGAGTCCTCAGCTGATGGAGAAGATTGGAATGCAAAGCAAGGCCATGCATCTCCATGGGGAAGGGGTCCAAGTATATCATGGACTTCCACATGGAACTGGGCTGTTCTCTTATGGGAACCTCAGAATGGCTGAGAAGAAACAGGTTTTCTTTTGGCAGTCACAGCCACAGCTGAGTGAATTGAGCTACTTGTGCAGAGTCTTCTTTGGCTTTGAATAATGTTGGGCTTTGGGGAATCTTAAAATCATGACTGAAATTACTCCCTTTTTTGTCTGTTGAAAGCCATTCTTGTGACTTGTGCCAAATGCATTAAGAGAAAACTCACAGGTTTGCATTTCCTGTTCCCTAAGTACTTGTAAACTCTTTGTCCAGGATTTAAGCAAAGGGAAGGTGAATGGGATAGCTGAGATCTCAGTGAAGTTGTTCTGGGTCTTGCACAAGCTGGTAGAAGCAAGCGAGTGCAGCAGCTCCTGCCTAACGACCCATTGCTGTCACTTTGGCAACCAGAATGTCCATGATACTGAGGAGATCAGAATCCTGAGTTCCCAAATCTGATCACCCGTGACTTGCTGCCATTAGATGCCTCTTAACCTCCAGCAGGGTGGGTGTGTCTGCCTTCCTTCCTCCCTCCACGGGAGTTCATCACAAGATTCACACGGGACCCAGGAAGATGACAATCATCATAACCTGCATATCACTCTTTATAAAAACAGAGACACCAAAGATTACAGGGCTTATCAGGGCACTGTCCTCACTTTTCAAAGCTGAAGATTGTCTTTGAGGTAGGACAAGTCAGGGCAGGATGCAGCCTGGGCAGAGGAGGGAAATGGATGCCCACAACCTGCCCACCTCCTTGTCATTCTGAAAAAAGAAAGATAGCCACAAACCAGAAATAAACATGGCAAAGATGGGTAACTTCAGAGGATTAAACATCACTCAGGATTGAAGCATGACTCAGGTGTGGCAGGAGGAAGCATCCTGCACTGGTCTATTTTATCTGTTTTTGTTATTCTCGTTCTTCACCCTTCACTGAACTTCTGTGTCCCATGCTCTTGTTTGCTTTGTCTGACTCCCCTCTAAGAAGGAAGATCTAAGGAACCAAAGACAATTTTGTCTTAGTTTACTCAAACACAATGCCTGGTGTTCCAAACATTTCATTGACTACTGGACACATGAATGAGTATCATTCCACAAGTTACAGCAGTCTCTCTAGTACCAGGTATATTAAAATAAAGAGTGCTCCTCCCTCCCTTGTGCAGTTAATTGCTCAAAATTCATACTTTTCATTATCGTCTGTGGTTCTAAAGCCCTTGCAATGTCAGAGACAAGTGTGTATGTCCCTTAGGGGGCTTTGTGCTCTTGAGACCCACTCTGCAGGATGGCTTGTGCTGTTGTTACTGAGGGAAAACCTCTTCCACCTGCCACTGCAAGAGCTTCTGTAACAGCTGCCTCCAGACTGGGCACCACCCAAAGAAACCAATGGAGAAGCCTCCGTCACTGCGTGCTTCTCCTGAGAGTTTCCCAGGGACTGCAGGGACTTGAAATTCTGTGGCTTCATGCTTGCTATGTGTGGCTTTGTGTACATTGGAATAGATCCAGCTGAATCCAAAACCCCAAAGAAAAGGACATAACAGTTCCACCTGTTTTCCTTTCTTCCAGTCAAGTGTTGAGAAACACCAATATTCATAAATACAGTGAAAATTCTCGGTTAAACACATTAAGTAAACTGAAAAAAATCCATTTCCCCTTTTAGCCTAAAGGGACTGCCTATGATTGCTATTTCATTACTTACTTAAATCACTGATGTTCCAAGCTGACAGGGATCCTGTCAAAATTGGCAGTGGAAACATAGAAGTCAACTAAGAGAGGAGACAGAATAAGGAAAGCTCAGCAGGAGTAGAGCCTGACAGGGTCTCCCCACACGAGCTGTGGTCCCTGTGGACACAGCCCCAGCCAGACCTGACCAATGCAGGGAGAACATTGGTCAGATAACAACAGCCTTCACACTCTTCTCACTTCTCCAGTCTCGACAGCCAAATCCAATCATAAACCAGAGAGCAAGGAGTCTCCAGATATTGTGGTCCACAGGATCCAATCCAAAAGGTCAAAGAGCAAAACAGAAAAAGGTGGGAAATTCTTGGGGGGAAGAGGAGAGGAGAACTGAAACTAACCACCACAGCCCAGGCAATTCAGGACCTTCAGTCCAACCACTAGAATCCTCATCAAGGGTCAAGCTGAATGTGTCTATTGTATGTGTCTTTGAGGACAGGCATTTTGAAATACTGTCCATTCTTTGATTCTGATGATGTCATTTGCATATTGATGAGGCACTTAAGTGCCACTCTTTTTATTCTTTTAATCCTACTGCAAGTTGATTTTATATCCCTGCATGTCATTCTATTTACATTTCTATAACTGAATACCACAGAGTGGGTAATGTATAGAGGTTTATTCACCTTATGATTCTGGAGGCTATGGAGTCCAAGATCGTGGCACCAGCATCTGCTTGACCCCTGGTGAGGACCTTCTTGCTGCATCATAGCATGTCAAGGGCATCACCTGATGAGACAGACTAATCAAGCAGAGAGAGCTCACTTTTAAAACAAACTCATTTCCAGGATAATCCATTAACCCATGCAGGTGTTAATTCATGAGCGCACAGCCTTCATGGCCCAATCACCTTCCAAAAGTCCCACCTCCGCAAGCATGAAGTTTTGTTTTGTTTTGTTTTGCTTTGTTTTCTTGTGGGGGGTACTGGGGATTAAACTCAGGGGCACTCAACCACTGAGCCACATCCCCAGCCCTTGTTTTGTGTTTTATTTAGAGACAGGGTCTCACTCGGTTTCTTAGCACCTTGCTGCTGCTGAGAGTAGCTTTGAACTTATGATCCTCCTGCCTCAGCCTCCCAAACCACTGGGATTACAGGTGTGTGCCCCCGCAGCTGGCTAAGCATGAACTTTTATTTTTTCAATATATTTTTTTTAGTTGTAGATGGACACAATACCTTTATTTTGTTTATTTATTTTTATGTGGTGCTGAGGATCAAACCCAAGGCCTCACATGTACTAGGAAGTGCTCTACCACTGAGCCACAACCCCAGCCCCTAAGCTTGAACTTTTGAGGGACATATTCAGGCCATAGCTCTGGGAAAATGGAAGTTAGTGATAAAAATAAATAATAAAGCAGCCATTTAGAACTTACTAAATATACCAGGCATTGTTCTACACAGTTTTATCTAACAACACCAAAATTCAAATACTGAGTTATCCTACTTTACAGATGGGGGAAATGAGGCACAAGCATAATCAAAGGCACAGAGACAATCGTGAGCCCAGGCACCCTGACTCCAGCAACAGGCTCTAGCCCTTGTACAAAGGCAAAGGCAAGGATGTAATTGGACAAAGTACAATACACTGTGGTAAATGCTATACAGACATCTCTTATAGCAATGATTGTAGTGTATTGTACTGCCTTTTTGGTATAAGGACCTTTGGAAAATGAGTAGAACAGTAGTGATTTCTAATGAGTAGAACAAAAGCCATTTCCAGATAAAGGACCAACATTACCAGGAGGATGGAGGTTAAGTTTTATCATGAAGATGACAGGGGTAGGAAGCCAAGCATGTTTTTAAAGTAGAGGAAAGTCTTGATCTGTATTTAAAATCAGAAAGTCTGTTTAAAAATAGAAAATTAATTAGAATGGACAATGGGGGTATCATTTAAGAGACTACTGAAATAATTTTTGGAAGAGATAATAAAGAATCAAAATAATACAGAAGCAGTGGGAATGGAAAGATACTTTGAAAGGAGAATGAATTAAAAATGGTTATAGATTATAAATGGTGGGAGGTTGAGTATATGAAAAAATTAAAAGATTAAAATGATAGTAATCACCTGAAATTCTGCCAACATACTTATCAGTGCAAAGAAAACTTTTTTAAAAAATCAACCTACCATTGCTTCTTTTTATAGTATTCTTTCTTTCTTCCTTTCTTTTTTTTTTTTTTGTGGCAGTAATGGGGATTGAGCAAATCCAGGGGTGCTGTATTCTCTGCCTTTTTTATTTTTTATTTTGAGACAGGGTCTCACTGAGTTGCTGAGGCTGGCCTCAAACATATGATTCTCCTGCCTCAGCTTCCCAAGTGCCACCAAGTCCAGCCTCTATTTTAAGTGACCCTTTTATATAACCTAAATGAGTCATATTACAGTGACCACAGGCCAAGATGCTATGAGATTTACTATGTCAACATTATTAATATTTGCTGAAACTTTGTGCCATTGAAATTTTCCACTCGATACAAAATTACATATAAGAAAACACCTGATCAAAAAAAATCTCTCCATATATTCATACATCTCATATATTTCAAATGAAGCCATAAACAATGAAAAACCTATAAATGAAATATGAAAATCTCCAGATTTATTTTATATCTAATACAATTCATGAATGGTGCAAAGTGCTTATATTTTCAAATTATTACACTTAGTTAGGAAAGTTTCATATTTCAGTTCAAACATCCCCTTCTCTAACAGCCTTCCCTGAACACTCAATTTAAATTAACCCATTTATAACTTTCCAACTTAACATCCTATTTTATTATATTGACAGTATTTATCACTATCTAAATAAAATATATTTATATATTTCTATTATACACTTATAATTCATTTTTGTTGTTTCTCCCCCATAAAGAAAGTCTTACAGAACCAGTCTTGCCTGCACCTTTCCTAATCACAAATTTGGCACTAGTAAATACATGCAGAAGGAAGGAAAGAAGGAAGGGAGTGAGAAGAAGGGAGGATGGAGGATGGATGGATGGATGGATGGATGAATGGATGGATGGACAGACAGGATACTCAATTAAAACTTCTTGGTTATGAGGGTTTCCATCTCATTTCAATTTTAGTTCAGAATGTTTGGAATTCAGAAAAGCAGTGGTTGTTGTTAAGTGTCATTTAGGTTCCTACCAATTGTCATCTCTGAAATCATCACTAAAAATTCTGTCTCAGTCATTCCAAATGCCACTTTTTCCAGAACAAATCTAAGATGCACAGAAGTCTAAATAATTGAAATAGTTGAGTTTCTTCTCTGTTTCTAGGAACTGTGCCAGAGTGTCATACATGCTCTGTTTGTTTTAGGTATTAACATGTATCATTTTAAGAAGTTACTGTGATATGACTCACTCTTGACATAATTGTCAGTGTGAGAATTATTTTCAGAAGCCAGGTTTCAAATCTGATGCTGACTGTTCCCTCAGTTTCTGAGCAGCCACCAGAAGGTTTCTGTGCTCATTTTGTGTTCATAGTAGTGACAAATCAAATCTTGTGTCACAACCAGACATTTTTAGACATCTCAAATCAAAATGTCTCAGAGGGGCCCAGGCCCCTTTAACAACTGAAAACTAAGTACATGACCCCCTTCTGCCCCAGCCCTGACCTCTCCTCCTTTCCAAGCAGATACTACTTGGGTGGTAAAAATCTTCTGTTTTCAGGTCTTTAGCAAGAGGAGCTGGGAGGAGGAGAGAAGTTCCTTTGAGCATGTTTAGAGTTTGGTCAAGTGGGTATTAAGTGTAATTGTAGAGTTTTATGGAACTTAAAAAGTCCTGGAAAACACTCTTTAAATACGCCTTGCTATATCTGCAGAGTCTTGAATTAGTATAAAGAAACCACAATATTATGAGATCTGTTGGCTGTCTCTTAGCCGTTCAACTTGCAAGGGCCCCCCTGACAGAAGAGCTCATTGTGCACTTCTGTTTTGAGTATAGCATCAGATAAGCTCCCCCCAGCCCCACCTGACTCCAACAACAGTTCTGGGTTCTTTCCTACATACCTATTACAGCTTTTCTGGTTCCATCTGACTGAATCAGAATAGCTTTCCTAGAAATTCTCTAATGACCCTGTGGGACAAAAGTTAGGTGAGAAGCTGGCATGCAGTGTGCATGATCAGTGGTCCCCACTGCCCATTTCCTAACACAATTGTCTTCAGAGTGTGTGGGAGACTTCCAGTTGGTGAAGAATGAACTAATTTAATGAAGTCAGTGCAACTGGCTATGTAATCAAAAGAAAATCATATTTTATTACTCGCTAATATAAAAACACACACACAAAAAGTAACAATTAAATTTATTCAAGAAAAATCTAAGTGATTTTATGCATATTCTGGAACATAAACATTATTGAGAACATAAAATAGACTCAAGAAATTTTAAGGGGTGAAGAACTTTTAAATCAAGATTGGTACCCTAGAATCTATAAGAAAAGAGATATATTTGGATGTATAAAAATTAAAATACTTTTCATGGCAAAAACACCATGAACAAGTCACAAGACAAGTTTTGGTTTTGAAAAATAATCTTTACAGCTCAGGAAAAGCAGAGATTTAAAGTATATAATACAGACTTCAGACAGATCTTACAACCAGAAAAAAAAAGAAAGGAAATGAGCTGCATGAGCCAGCTTTCCATCACTGTGACAAAATACCTAGATAATCAATTTACAAGACGGAAAATGTTATTTTGGCTCACAGTTTCAGTCCATGGCCATTTGGCCCTGTCCTTTTGGACCTGTAATGGCATGTATGGTGTGAGTACCTGGCAGATTCTTCAGTTCATGGCAGCTGGGAAGTAAATGAGGAAGAGGCCAGGGTTCTAATATCCCTTCAAGGGCACATCCCAGGAAGGCCTAACTTCCTTCCACTAGGCCCCGCCTCCTAAAGTCTTCACCACCTCCCAGGAGCACCACAGGCTGGCAACCAAGCCTTTAGCATATGGGTTTGGGAGACATTTAAAATCCAAACCACAGCTCTGGGGATGAAGCTCAGTAGTAGAGTGAATGCCTATGCATGCATGAGACCCAATCACTAAGACTTAAGGAAGAAAACTCCAAACCATAGTACAACCAGAGAAAAAATAAGCAAGGCCGTTCAAAGAATAAACAATTAACAAAAGAACATAAAGAAAATTTTAACTTTGCCCATGGTCAGAGAAATGCAGATTAAATGATCTATCACTTTGTATCTATCAAACTGGCAGCAAATTAAGTTATATTACCTACTTTTATTTATTTTTTTTGGGGGGGAACCAGGGATTGAACTCAGGGACACTTGGCCACTGAGCCACATCCCCGGCCCTATTTTGTATTTTATTTAGAGACAGGGTCTCACTGAGTTGCTTAGGGCCTCGCTAAATTGCTGAGGCTGGCTTTGAACTCGCGATTCTCCTGACTCAGCCTCCCGAGTCACTTGGATTACAGGCGTGCGCCACCACGGCATATATTACCTATTTTTAGAAAAGACATAGGTGAAAGGATCCTCTCATGCATCTTGTGCATTTCCAGCAGACACCTGAATATTGATAGCCTTTTTATGTTCAACACAATCAACAATATATACTAAAATTTTTAAGTCCATGGGTGCTTTGGCCCATGGATCTATTTCATAGAAACAAAAACACTACTAAGGACTTTTATAATACTAGATAATATTTATTGAGCCCTTATTATGGGCTAGGTATCTTTTCAAAGACCCTACATGAATTACACATCTTATTATGACCCCCCTCCCCATCTTTTAAATGAGAAAACTGATTTCTGTAGAGATTTAAAATTCGTCCAAGTTTTAACGTCTAGTAAGTGGCAGATCAAAGGATCAAATCCACATAGTCTGGCTGCAGGGAACATAGATTGCCTAATAAAACAGACAAGGGTGTTCACTTCAGTATCATTTTTAAAGACACAAACCTAAAAGAAACTTATTTGTCCATCATTGGGGGAGTGATAAAATTCAGTAGTGCAGACCCACGCTGCATAGTCACAAGAGGCATAAAAAGAATCTTACCAGATAAAGGAGAGGAATTTCCTCAAGACATTGTTAAGACAAGAAAAAACAGGAAAACATGAAAAATAATGGCTCCAAACCCATATGTGTATAGACGCAGATGCAGAGTATATTAGTATGGGATTATGTGAGTCAGAGGACATGGGAGGGTATGCATTAGTTTATCAATATGGGCCACAGGGGATGGGTGAGGTAAGAGGAGTCAACCTAGCCAGGAGAAGTCAAAAACAAGGACAATAAAAATGTCTGCCCAATAATATTTATGAATTCATATAAAAATTATATGTGTATGTTAAAAAGAAGTAAATCCATAACCACTGAAATGCATTTAGTAAAAATGTCCTAGCCAAACTATTAGAGGGAAGCAAAAGTCTTAGATATAAATTCATCCGTGCACTGTTATATTCCTGAGGACCTGAAGCTGGGTTCTACCAACTGTTTTGCACACGAGTTTCAAGCCTGTTTTGAATGCCATGTGTACGTGGCACTACTGTGATCATCCTACCTCCAATCCCTTCCTTCTTCATCCCGTTTTGCCATTCTTCCCTTCATTCTATTCAAAAGTCTTCAATTATCCCCAGTTCAATCCAAATTCCCCAGATGCTCAGGTCAATCCAAGCACAGAGATGGCCTACCCTCAGACACTACCTGCCTCTCCCATGCCAGATCCTCCTTTGTCCTTCCCCTGTTTTCCTTGGGCTTGCCTCTGCATCTCACATTTGCCCATCTGTTTCTTCAGTTCATCTTCTCTCATTTACAAGGGCCCAAATTTCACCTACCCTTAAAGCCTGCTTTATATCCTGTGCAGTTCCCGCTTGACTTCTTCCCTGAGTCTTCTCAAGATACGTTCATCTTCTTTCAAGTTCTTCTAGGCAACAGAGGTTAACACACATATTCAGCTGGAACCTTGTTTTCAGTGGAATTTGTATTTAATGCCAATATGTAGAACAGATAGTGGAGCTGATCTCCTCTAAGGAAGAGGGGTCAGATCACTCAAATTCTTCTTCCTCCTTGCCATTTCTATGCTTCTGTGCAAAACATTTTGAAAAACTCTGCTGTAGTCTGCTGTCTATATCTCTTATTCCACCTCTCCTGGTTACTTTGCATTGTAAGAATTCATGTTGACTTTGAAACTGGATCAGGGCAGCAATTTATTGTCTTTGCCCTCTACAGCCAGTGTGGTTTTTGGGATAAAGGTGTCACCTTTCAGATCCTGAGGCCGGGTGCCACACAGCAAAACAGGTTTAAATTCCTGTTCCAATTCTCAATTGCTGTGTGACCCTAGACAAGTTTCTTAACCTGAGTGTCAGTCTCTTCATCCATCAGAAGGAGATAATAGTGCCTGCTAGTTTGAATGATATGTCCCCCCAAAATGCCCATATTGAAACTTAACAATGTGATAGTATTAGGAAGTAGGACAGAGACCTCATGGATGGTATTAGGGCCATTACAAAAGGACTGAGAGATTTGGTTCACTCTCTTCTGCTCTTCTGCCATGTGAGGATACAGCATTCATTCCCTTGTCTTTTGTCCTCTGTCCCTTTCACCATGTGAGGACAGAGTAGGAAGACCCTCAATAGACACACAACCTGCTGGGGGCTTGGAGCTTGGGTTTCCCAGCTTCCAGAACTGTAAGAAACAAAATTCTGTATGTGATTTATCTAGTCCATGGTTGTGTGTTCAGGTTTGCCAGTGTTGCCATAGCAAAGAACCTCAGACTGGGTAGCTTAAACAAAAGAAGTGTTCTTTTCCAAAAGCTGAAAGTTGGAGGTCTAGGTATTGTCAGAGTGAGTTTCTCCTTCTTCTGGTCCTCTCTTTGTCCTGCAGAAGGCTCTGTTTCTCCCTGTGTCTTCATGTGGCCTTCCCTCTGTATGCATACATATATAAGTATGTGTCTTATTTTTCTCTTCTTACAAGGACACTAGTTAGATTGGATTATGGCCCACTCATATGACCCCCTGTTTACTTAGTTATGTCTTCAAAGATCCTATCCCCCAAAACAGTCACATTTTTAGGGACTAGGGATGAATTTAACATATGAATTTGAAGGGGATACAATTCAGTCCATTACAGTGCCTATTCTGCACGGTGCTGGTAAAGTTCAGGGAAAAGAGAATGGCACTCAGTAGGCATTTAACAAGTGGTGGATATTACCATTCTTCCCTTACATGTATACATACACTTTTTAGGGACATCTGAAGGTGTTAGAAAAAGCTAAATTGGTTCTTTCATCCCAGGGTTTCTCAGCCTCAGCATTTTTGTCCGTCAGGGCCAGGTAAGTCTTTGCTACAGGGAATTGTGCTGTACATTGAAAGATGTCTAGCAGCATCTGAGGCCCCTGCCCACCTGTAGTAGCACCACCACCAGTTGTGACAACCAAATATGTTTCCAGACATTGCCAAATATCTCCTAGGAGGCAAACGTCTCCGTTGGGAGCCATTGTTTTCACATACCCATATGGTAAGAAGTCAGAAAAAGAAAAAGGCCCAGCAAAAGTATTTTCCAAGAAAAAGGATATTTCTGTGGACCTATAGTTTTAATTTTTTAAAAATGTAACTTTTGACAAGTCTTTGCTAAGGCTTGAATGTGTGTGTCCCTCCAAAATTCTTGCATTAGAACTTAACCCCTGGAGTGTTGGTATTAAGCAGTGAGGCCTTTTGGGAAGTAATTATCTTGGGAGCACTCCACCCTCATGAATAGGATTAGTGTCCTTATAAAAGGTTAAAGGAAACTTCTAGTCCCTTTTGCTCTACTCCTTCTGCTATGTGAGGACATAAGAAGAAACATACCACCTTGGAAGTAGAGAGGAAGCCCTTATCTCAGACATTGAATCTGCTAGTGCCTTGATCTTGGACCCCTTAACCTCCAGAACTGTGAGAAAGGAATATCTATTATCTATAAATTACCGAATTTATAATATTATGGCAGCATGAATAGACTAAAGTAGTCATAACCAGTAGACATCTCTGGTTACTGTAAAAGCATAACCAAGCCTCTGAATGACCTACAAGATCCTGAGTGTAGTCAGTTCATGTTCTGATTTCCTTCTGGACTATTCAGTAGAGAATCTCTCACTTGCTTTAATCATTTCCTTCTCACAGTAGTTGCCTCTGTCAACTGAGAATAAAATCAAGATTATCAATTGAGAACAAAGACAATTATACTTATTTGGGGCTAATTGAAATTGAAATCCAGGAAAACACAGATTCAAGCAGTCCTCAAAATGTGCTTCAAGGTTTTACAAAACAGTGACAGTATTTAAAACTTAAAACTGCAGATGGGGAGGATTACATCATTTACGTATAGGAAATTGTGATAGGAACTGAGTTCTTTTTGTAAGAAAGGAATTTGGTGTCTTTTCAGTCTATAAGTAATTTAGGGGAAGCAGAGAGGCTTCATGGATGTTTAACAAAAGCTAGTGAACTGTAGTTTGGCCTAGGCCAAAGGTCAACAAGCATCAAGCAGGCAGCCCAGTTCAAAGATATGACTGGATTGGATTAACAATGGCCTCTCAATTTCATTTTAGCTGCCCCCAACTAATACTACTCCCTTTTGATTTTTTTCTTTGACACATCCTGGAGTCAGAATGCAAAACTCATACAGAGGCCACACTCTTCAGAAAATCAGGATGCTAGAAGGATTTTCACAGAATTTCTGTAACGTTTCCATGAGGGTAGGGGTGAGCTGTGGCCCTGGTATGCTCATATCTGCCCAGAAGCAAGCCACCTGGCCCTGTGAGCAGGCCTGCAGCTGTGCAGGGACATTGGACACCATGCCTCAGTCCTCCCACAGACCAAGAGGGAACAATTACAGAGCAAACCACTGGTGGGGATGCCAGGGCCCACGCTGAACCCACTATTAGCTGTAAGATAGGAGACTAGCCTAGGGCCAAACCCTGACCTCAGCCCACAAGAATGTGCATTGAGCAGAGGGAATGAAAACAATCCTGAGCATGGTGCTGAAGCAATTGGCTGGGAATGTGATTCTACAAGGCCAAGGAGCTGCCAAGAATGGGAACTCCACTTCTCTAATGTTTATTCCAAAAAACAGTTCCATTGCAGGGACATTATCATTGTTGGTCTTTGCCCCTTACTGTCTGAACTGTGTTCACTTTCCAAAGGTAACAGCTTGTAATATTTTATACTAGCAATAAATAGCCCTGAAAACTGCTCTTTCAGGTGCTCAGCTGAAGGGGGGAGCTCAAAGTTTGCAAGGCTTTTGAGAAGACAATGTCAGAAGAGAGGGGAAGTCCGGAATAATAAGAAAGGGCAAAAGTTGATGCAACAAGAGACCAGGGGGAAGAAGATCTGTAGCCCAAGGGGTGAAATTAACTCAGAAAAAGAGTAAGCTCCTCTTCCTTGACACAGAGGGAAATAAATGTAGATAACAGATAGATTTAACTTATTAATGAGTGAGGTGCAGAAAGCAAAGAATCAGAGGGAGGAGTAAGTTGGTAGTACCTGAAAGAGATTAGACAAAAAGAAGCTTCTTCCTCTAGTTAGTGGGTGCAAGGAGATAAGGATGCCTGTGATGGAGGTGACTGGGGTGAAAAGAGGCCAAACAGGGCACCACAAACCCACTACTTTTAGAGGAGACGGGAATCTACGTGCTCCATCCCTTCTCCCGGTATCAATGAGAAAATGCAATAGGCGATGTCTAAAGCAAAAAACTTCACTTCTGACTTTCAGATTATTGTTTCTATCTTGAAGAAAGAGATGAAGGACTTGGAGTCAGTGATCCTCAAACTTTAGTCAGGAACTGCAGAATTTATTTAAATGTGGATTCTCTTAAGCCACCCTGTAGAGTCTGTTTTATAGCACGTGCACCTAACAAGCACCCCAGGGATTCAGATGCCAATGGAAGAAGAGTCACCCCACTTTGAGAAATATTGCCTTAGATGCTGACAGCTTCAAGAGTCCTTCAAAGAGTCTGAGAAGAAAGCTAGCTACCCATGCAATTTTCACACCCAGAAAGGAAATCCACCCCAGGCAGAAACTAGATTTTCCAATACATGAGAAATTAGAAAACATGAAAAGTACAAAAATGAAGGCAATAACATTGGTAAAGTGTGGAAATATACCCTGTGTGGGAATATCATGAAGGTTTTATGTAAGTAAATAATGAGTTTGAGGACGGATAATTATTTTTAATTAATCAAAGTTATTAGGATAAGGAAAGAAGAGTATCTTTGAGATGGGTTTTTTAAAAATATAATAGAACTTGGCAATTATGAAGTGCTTTTCATCTTCAAAGAACCTATTAACACTAAATTACTCTTCTTTTTAATTCTCCTGTGAGGTAGGTAAGCAAATATTAACATTATTATCCCTTATTTGTAGATGGGAAGAGAGGATTGGAGAGGCTGTGACATGCCCTCGCAGACCTAAAATTGAAAGGATTATTTTTTTAAGGTTCCTAGTGTGAACTCTGTGGAGATCCCATTTTTAGGTTACAGTTTCACCTGCAGTTCTCCTATATGCTTACTATGTTGGAAAAGAATTTACCACCAAATGTATGTAAGCAGCCATTAGTGGAGGATGGAAGGAGTTTGTGTCCTGCAGACATGGGGGTGCCGTCTACAGGTCTCCAAATTTCCCTGGTGCATTGGGAAGTGAAGGAGGACTTCCGAAGAATTTGGGTCAATATTAATTATAATATTATATATATTATATATATTTTATATAATATATTATATTTATATATATTATATATAATAATATAATTCATTAATATAATATTAATTAGGGCAGACAATTTATCTAACTTCAACATCCTAACATATAAGATAGGGATTCATATGATAAACCAAAACAACTGTAAGTTATAAAAAAAATAAATAGGGGCTAAAATTATGCTTTGATTAGCTGAATCAAATTTTTTTATGAATACAGTATGACTTGATTATATTAATGGAAATTGATCTTGCCTATCTTAAAAATTTGCTTTGAAGACAAAGGAAAGCTCCCTAGTAGCAATATCAGACTCAAAGAATAGATCAGAATGTGTGGTTAATATCATGGATGGGATATCCTTAGACTTGGCTCTTTTTAAGTTTAGAAATTAATAGCAGGGCACAGAGGTTCACAGCTATAATCTAAGCTACTTGGGAGGCTAAGGCAGGAGGATTGCAAGTTGGAGGCCAGCTTGGCAACTTAATGAACTCTGTCTCAAAATAGATAGGGATGTAGTTCAGTGCTATGAGCACTTTCCTTGCATGAATGAGGCCCTGGGTTCCATCCCAAATACTATAAAATATTGACAAAGTTGGAATTATTGTTTAAGCCATTGAAAGACACACTTTCCATGAATTTGTTCATTTTCTGATTGACAAACAGAATTAACAGCATCAACATCTTGCCTTCAATAGACTTTTTGTCAACTGAGTGAGTTACATGGAAATATAAAAGTTTCATGAGAGGAATTTCAATGAGAGGAAATGGCTATTCAGAGGAGAATGCCCACCCAATTTCATGACAGGAAGTGGGTATTCAAGGAAGTAGGAAAGGTGAAGAGTCTGATAACAAAAGAAACTGGAAGGACTGGAAGGATGCAGCCAAAAAAATACAGCCTAGACTGGGTTCCCAAAAAAA
>JAJEJO010053746.1:0-17827 GCA_020662805.1 Glaucomys volans
TCTGTCATTCCTTCTACCATGCTGTCTTTGGGTTCTCTTGATATATCATCTAGGTTTAATTGGGACACTTTCTTCCCGTGTTTTCTCATGGTGCTCATGTATCTTCCCCTCTGTTGCTTGAGGGGTGCTTGATCAAGCGGTGACCCAAGAAAGGCGCTGTCCCACTACCTCCAGGTTGGGAATGATCAATGCTTCTGGGCAGAGGCAGCCTAGTGTTGATAGTCAATTAGATACAGCAAGGTGGTAGACTCCAGGCCTGGGTGTGGGCCTGGGCACTAGATCAAGTTGGGGTGGTGTCACAGAATGTGCTCAGTGATGGAGACACTGGGCTTGAGAGCCCAGGCTGACTTGAACTCCTCGCTGGGGGTTCAGGCAGTGGCAGTTGGTTGCTCTCTCCTGGGGACACTGTAAGCTGGTGCCAAAGGCCCTAAGCTCCCCGCCGGAGTCAGCAATCACAGAGGCTCCAAGCTGGACCACTCCAGACGCTGCTGGCGGCCCCAGGAACCTGGAAATGGACCCCCTCTGCCAGGGAAGCTGCCAAACTCAGAGCAGTTCCAACTCCCCGCCGGAGTCAGCGATCCCAGGGGCTCCGGGCTGACCTCTCCACGTGCTGCTGGAGGCCCCAGGAAGCCGGAGATGGGCACTCTCCACCAGGGAAGCTGCTGAAGTGGCACGGAATAGTTCCCACTCCCCGCCAGAGACCGAGATCCCAGACGCAGCTGGAGGCCTCAGGAAGCTGGAAATGGGCCTTCTCCACCAGTTAAGCCGCCAAAATCACATGGAGTAGTTCCAACTCCCCGCCAGAGTCCGCCATCCCAGAGTTTGCCGGCCGGACCTCCCCGGAAGCAGCTTGAGGCCCCAGGTATCCTGAGATGCTAGATCTCTGCCTGGGAGGCCACTGACTGGTGCCGGAGCCACGGCCAGTGACTCCAAAGCCGCTGCTGGGGACCCGCACTCACTTGTTGGCTGGCGCAGACCCAGGTTGGTGGCTCCGAAGGAGCTGCAGAGTCCGGCGCTCCCGGATGGTAGCTGCCTGCGGCGGGGACGAGCCTAGCCCGGCTGAGTTGGTTCTGGAGCAGCACCTGGGGTCCCCTTATATGTGCTTTGAATATAAAATCTGTTGAGAGCCATATTCCTGCTGTTTGAATCCCGAGCATGTAGAAATCCACGGAGCAAGTAGGAATGCAGCCTTCCTTAGGCCGGCCATCTTGAATCTCTCTAAAAGACTATTTTTAAGCTGCTGGTTGGGGCAACATTTTATTCAGAAATACAGAGTGCATGCAGAAGAATAGAAGGAAGTTCAACGAAGTACTGGCAATACTATAATTTCTATTGACTGTAGAGAGCAACGGTGCTTCACTGGGTTAACATACACACTTAAGAACCCCACATAATATTAGCACCACACAAGGTAGTTAGTTTATGTGAGATTTTCTGACCAAATACATAGTTTTTCTATTTTATCTTTTCTACTCTTCTTCTTTTCTTTTTAAGAAAATAATTTCCTGTAACAGTTAAAAAATTCATTCTAGACATAAGTCATTTTCTAGGCCTCCTTCTGCACAGAATAGCTATAGGCCTTGTGCTCCACATGGTGCAAACACAAGGGGACAGAGATATTTCAGCCTGTGTGGAATAACAATGGCTGAAGTTTTCCCAGTTATTAGGAAGACTATGGACATTCAGGATAACTAAGCATGAGGTTCCCAAACAAAACCAAACTAAAGAAGATCACAGTGTACAATATGTTCTAAATAAATTGCTTCTATGGATGCAAATTGGTGCAGCCACTCTGGAAAGCAGTACAGATATTCCTTAGAAAACTCTGAATGGAATCACCATTTGACCCTGCTATCTCACTCTTGGCCTATACCCAATGGACTTAAAATCAGCATATTTTAGTCATGCAGCTACATCAATATTTATAGCAGCCCAATTCACTATACCTAGATTGTGGAACCAACCTAGATGCCATTCAATAGATGAATGGATAAAGAAACCATGGTATGTATACCCAATGGAATATTATTCAGTCATAAATAATAAAAAATGTTGACATTTGCAGGTAAATGGATGGAGTTGGAGAATATCATTTTGAGTGAAATAAGCCAATCCCAAAATACTAAAGGCCGAATGATTTCTTTGATAAGTGGTTGATGACACATAGTTTGAGTTGGGGGAGATAAGAGAAAAATGGAGAAAGGATGTATGTATAAGAGGAAAATGAGGGTTAGGAAGGGGGTGGGGACGGAAAAATAATAAAACGAGACAAACATAATCACCCTATGTATATATATGAACACGCAGATTGTATCATTATACTTTGTGTACAATGAATCAAAATTTCTAAAAAAATCATAGAGAGAACATAAAACTGAATTGTGTTTAAAAAATAAATAAATTATTAAAACTTATAGATAGAGACACTTTTGAAAGGATAAGAGCAAAAGGAGCCCCTTAATATTCTAGGGAACCTCCACAGTGCTATCAGAGAGGTCTCAGAAGAAATGTACAGAGAGGAAGAAAGAGAATAATACATGCAAAATGCCAGATGAAAAACTCCACCAAGAATGACCAGTCAATGACCCCACTTTTCTCCATGCAATTTCTCAGCTGACTTTAAAGGATTATTGATTTTCCCAGTTTCTGAGCCTCAAAAAATTGGATCCTGGGCCATAAGATCCTGTGCCTCTTTGCTTTTGAAATAGTCTTTCAGGGTTTTGAAGACAGTGAAGGTTTTCACTGGTATGTAGTATATTATTACATCCACTTTCCTTGCTTTACTTATACATTCTACTCTTTATTGGCACTTAGCTGTTTCAGTTGGCAGTTATCACAAATAATACTGTGATGTCACTGCACATGGGGATCCGTGCACATCTCTGTGTGATCTGAGCGGAAGACCTGGATCACAGGTTACGTGCAGAGTCAGGGCAGTCCTCCAATTCAGGTGCCATTCACATTGCCAAACACAAGAGAGCGTTCTCGATCATCCCCATGCTGTGTTTGATGTTCTTCATGATTTAGTCATGAGGGCTTTCTTCTGAAAATTTTGGGTAGTTTTTTGAAACATTCACCCTCTAATGATTATTGATGCTGAGCACACATGGTACTGCATGATCATTTGATCATGTGCATATGATCATTTGCATCTGAGGTTGACAGAGAACATTGCTTATGAAGAGGTCTCATCCAAAGTTTTTGTAGTGTTGCCTTTGTCACAAAAACTGACCAACTATGCATTCATCTGTCTCTGAACACCTGTTTAGTTTCACTAGGCAGCTTGACTAAGCTCATGCAGCACCAGTGTCATACACCTTATAGTGTGAGAAGCATTATGGTGCTTCTTTTGATTTGCCTCCTGACTGCTTCCTGTCATTCGTTGGTTGGCAGAACAGTGATGCACAGAGCAGGGCATGCACCTTCAGAGGCATCCACTCATGTTGGTCTGATCTGAGGTTGTGTGTTGGGGCCAACAAGGAGAAAGAACAGGGTGCAGAGGATCTTCTCTAAGTCTAACAAAACATCTCAGTGTCACCAAGAGTTTGGCTGCCTCAGAGAATTTCTCTCAGCAGGTGGAGGCAGCAGGAGGAGCAGCTGGGGCAGCCCAGCCTCACACTTCTGCTTCCCTGGGAGGTTTATGCCATCACCTGTATCACTGTGGGAGGGAAAATGCTATATTGTAGACAGTAGTAAGTGGCAGCATCTTCAGGCTCCAGGCTGCTGATGGTGAGAGAATAATCTGTCCCAGATCCACTGCCACTGAACCTTGAGGGGATTCCAGAGCCCAACCTGTTTGTATAATAGATCAGGCGCTTAGGAGTTGCCCTGGTTTCTGCTGGTACCAGTTTAAATAATTGCTAATGCCCTGACTGGCCCTGCAAGTGATGGTGACTCTTTCTCCTCTAGATTTAGACAGGGAGGATGGAGACTGGGTCATCGTGATGTCACATCTGGCACCTAAAATTGGATAAATGAAAAGAAATATGCACACAATTCATTGTGTTATAGAAGGATATCTCTGAAGAGCAGACAGTACTGGTCATATTTATCTGAGCAAATCCTCTGGATTGTCTCTCCATACCTGGGAGGCAGAGCAGCAGAACTCCCAGAAGGTGAGCATGTACCCTCATGTCCATGCTGTATTCTGACTGGTAGTGACTCCTGAACAGAGTGTGACCAGCCTCTTAAGAAGTCCTCAGGGCAGTGGGCTGTGCTCTGGGCCCATGCAAATCACCAGGGCAGGGCAGGCCTGAGCACAGTGGTAGGGCTGGCTAATCTCAGTCACCCAGCCCTGGAAAAGCATCTCCTTGTGTCCCAGTTTAAACCAGGGCAGCATAGATTTGACTAGAGGGAATGTTTTTCACCACGATACAGAGGAGAGAATCATGCATTTTTCCTGAGAGTAGAGTAACTTCTTGCTCTCATCATGGTTCAGGACATACTTCTCCTGCTCCATCTCCAAACAAGACAAGGTCTTTAGCTATATTACAACCCACAAGCTGATACAGATTTTATGGAACTCTTGCTTTTGGTACATATGGGCAATATTTATTTAAGGGAGGTTTCCTCTATGCCAAATATCTGGAGGACCTTTGCATGATAAATTATCAGTATTATGCCCCAGAAATGGAAAGATGTGTAAAAGGAAGAAACAGAACAGGAGGAAACAAATCAACTTCAGGGGTGGTGATTGTAAGAAGGGAAGGATGGTGACTGTGTTCCCTTGCTGTCCCACCATCCCAGTTGTGCTCTTGGTCTCCTCAACCATGAAGCTCTGTCCCATCCTCTGAACTCAGCTTGCCAATGTTAAGGATGGCCCTTCCACACCTGAAGGTCAGCTCCGTCTCTCTGTGTGATGCTTTACACATCAGGGCACATGTTCCCTGAGATCCTCCCATTGTTGCTGTTCCCCTCCCCCAGATTTTCCTCAGCTTTGCTTCAGAAGCTAATGGTCTCCATGGACAACCTTCTCATCTGCCCTTAGTTTACCCTGGTTCCTAAACCTGTCTAATTTCCTGTCAACAAATTTCATAACCTTTCTGAGTGAAAAGCAGACTCAGAGTCTGCTGCAGGGCTGGGGGCATGTTCTGGCTGAGGATAAAACCATGTAGGAGGACTGGCCTGGAACACCCTCCACTGCTCCAAGACAAGGCACCCAGGTGGTGGAGGGCACACAGGAGCAGGGTGAGGAGTGTGTCCTCACATGTAGGTGGTGAGCTGAGGGCCCATGTGCAGGTCAAATGGAGAATATGATGAGGAGGCTACACAGGAGTGTGGCCCTAAGTTTGTACATGGAGGACACCAGGCAGCATCAGGAGAGCTTCTGATAGAGTTTAAATATGAGGGGTCCCCCAGAGACTATTGGTTTGTAGTCCTCATTAGGGGATCAATGCATTTCATGGACTAATGATTTCAATGAAATTCTTGTAAGGTAGAACGTAGTTGCAAGGATGAAGTCGCTGAGATGTGCCCTGGAGGCTGTTTCCTGCCCCTGAGTCCTTCCACTCTACTTCCTGCATGGCATGAGCTAAGCAACCTTCCCAACAAATCATTTCCTCCATGATGCTTCTGCCTGCAGACAAGTGATGATGGATGGAAACCATGAGCCAGAATGATGCTTTCCTGGTCTAAGATGTTTTTTCTCAGATATTTTCACAATGACAAAGAGCCAACTAACACAGCATCCCTATGGTGGGCAGAGGTGGTTGTGTCCTAACAAGGGCTGTCAGAGCAGGATCAGGGTACATTCAGGAGTGTGGGTGAGGTTGTCTAGTGGAAGGGCAGGCCAATGACAAGAGGAGACTTCTTCCAGTTAGTGGGAAGTTGGCAAGGGAAGAAAATGTACAGAGACAACCAGAGCTACTACCCTTACTGTAGGAGGAAGGAATCTCAAACCTGAAATGGGGCATCACTAGAAAAAAGGGGATTTGGGGTTGAATTGGAATATCACAATAAACTCAGAGGTGTATATAAGGACAGATAGGAATTTGTATTCACATAAAAAGATGATAGATGTTGATGGTAGATAGATGGATTGGTTGAAAAATTGATTTTTATGTAGATACATACTTCTTAACCCACATGGTACTTGTAAGCACTTATAGTGCATAGATTTAATTCCAACAAAAGAAATCTTGGATAAGAATCCATTACACCTTGGATTAGGGATCAAGTAGTGCTCCACAAATGATGATACCATGCCAAATTTAAAGAGAGAGCACCTGCACTGGTTCTCCCTTGGAGTAAATCTGGCTCACTTTGAGAATCAAAATTTATAATGATGACAAACTGACTATTAAAGAAAAGAAGATCCATGTCTTCATATTGATACTGACACTTTGCTGAGGAGTGGGCTATGCATAAAGGATTGAGGAACATTTCAATAATTCATGTGAACTTGAAAAAATAATTGGAACTCAATCATGCACAGGACCTTGGCCATGCCAGATAAGTGCTCTGACATTTATCCAACCCCCAGACCCATGCTAATTTCAAATAGCCAACATAGTGTATCTGTGTATCTCCTCCTACAGAGGAGATAAATCTGTCAATGTACCTTTAAACCAAGTATCCATATAAACATCAGAAGTAATGAGACAGAATGAAATCAGTCACCACCTCATAGAAAGCTGTAAGAGAAGAGCATCATTTCTAGATATTCCTACTGGAGTAGCTACAGCCAAATTCTACTGTGAGTGGTAAACAAACATCCTAACTGAGGGACGTTCTACAAAACAATCAGTGTATACTCTGCAAAAGTGGTGAGATCATGAAGTTTAGGAAAAGATGGATGTAATGCTCCAACCTGAATGAGACTGAGAACCATGACAGGGAAAGGCAGACCATGAAACAGGACTTCATGGATAATTATAAAAGACAAAATCAGGCCAATTCCCATAATCCGAAATTAATCTGAAGACCATATTGATTGATACACTAGAGCTGATTTTTATTTTATAGTTGGATTCGGGGTTATGAAAGAAGTTTCCAGGATGTGAACTCTCAGATCGATTTGCTCTCAGATGACCCAGTGGCATGGAGAGCTGTGTCCTACACTAGCAACATTTCTATAAGTGGAAATACAAGCATTGCTTGAGAGCTTGCTAAATTTATTCTTAAGCATTTTACTGCCATTCCTATGACCATATGTGCCCAGTCCTTCCTATACATGCCTCAGGGCAGCACCAGTCTTCCATGAGGCTATTCAGGGTACTTCCATCACCATCCAAAGCCATGGGTCCCATTAATTCCCAAGGCATTAACTGACTGACCTGGTCCTTATTTGGGAACTTGCACTCTCTGCCCTCATCCTGTCTTTTGACCTCATTTCCCACAGCTCATCAGCATGAAAACTCTGACTGGTGATTCTATAGCTCATCCTGTGAAAATATAAAAATTTAAATAAAAATGAGTTTCTTCCTCCAAACAAAGAGGATGGCCCTGGAGTTACAGCCTGAATCAGGATGAGCCTAAGAGGCTGCTTCAGACAAGATCCCTGAGGGTCAGTTTTCTCCAAGGTCAGATGAAGACCAAGAGGCTGTGACTTGGGAAACAGCTTTGGGTTGTGAAAGGGGAGGGAGGAAGGGTCATGGAAATGAGAAGGCTGCTCTGCTTTCAGTGGAGCAAGTCCTAGGCCCCTGAGCACAGTGGGCAGCACACAGCACAGGGAGCATCCCAGAGAGGCAGCGCCAGGCTGTGCACAGAATCAACACCACACCTGAGTTGGCATTGAGGACACCTTTGGGTCCTCATAATAGGAGTCCATAATTAGGAGCCCATAATATGCTTGAGTTTTAGCCTGGGTGCTGGTGCACTGGCAGCTTACTTTAGAAGTGACTTTTTAAATACACACACACACACACACACACATGCATCATAAGCACTATGAATATTTATACACACATACACACAACCACACACACGCACACATACACACACTATGGGTTCTTTTCCTGTAGAGAACCCTGACTATCACTGAAGTAGGTGGGGAGATATTCTGGAACTGAATTAGACTAAATGATATTCGATGCTTTTTTAATTATATCAAAATGAATCCTAATGTTATTTATTACCACAAAGAAGAAATAAAGAATGGTGGAATGAGACAGGCATCATTACCTGATGTACATGTATGATTGCATGAACAGCATGAATCTACCTCGTGCACAAGCATAGAAATGAGAAGCTGTACCCCATTTGTGCACAATAAATCAAAATGCACTCTGTACAATAAAAAACAATAGATAAATTTTATAAAGAATTCAATGAGAGCTAAAATATCCAAAATAAAAATTGTGTTATTTACAAAAATGTAAAACCTTTAGGTGACTTTTTCTTTCCTCATATTATTTTTTTACCTTTATAAAAATATAACTCCTCTAAAACCTCTTATCTGAGACACAGAACCAAGCCTGTGAGCACTTGGGGCATGATCCCATCTGCTGTCTCTTAAGGCCAATTGCACTCAGTCCCCATCTCCAGGGGAAGCCTGCTAACAGAGATCAGAGCACCTGCCTTGGGCCCCAGGATCACCTGCACAGACCCACAGAGTGTGGCAGCAACTTGCATGGGCAGCAAGGCCTGAGGACCAATGAACCGAAGAAGAGACAAGAATTCCATTAGGAAGGTCAGGTGACCAAACCTAGTAAAAACCGTAAACCAACTGAAAACTATATTCATCAACAAACCCAGGTAAGTATACTAACTAAAATATTTTTATATCACTGATTTTCTTTTTATTTTAAGCTATAAAAATTAAAATTTTTGAACATCTATTACTTTTTATTTCTTTTCCTTCCTTTAGATAAAATTTCACTTATTTGTAGTGGTTCTTTTTAGCTATACATGAAAATAGAATTTACCTTGATATAATAATGAAAGCATGGAGTATAAATTTGTTCCAAGTCAGACACCAGGAAGTCCCCTTCCACTCCCCCTATCATCCCCCATTTCCTCCACTCTACTTTACTGATCTTTCTGGAATTTACATATATTTCTTTACTTGGTGTCTTATGGATGTACACAGGAAATCCAGGTCAGGTTCATTCCACTCCCTTTCCTTCTCCCATTCCTCCTCCCTCCCCTCCATTGACCTCTTCTACTCCACTCATCTAGGTCCCATTATTTTCTTTACACTCCCCACCCCAACTTACCTTGGATTAGCTTCCACACAGAACACATTTTACCTTTGACATATAGGGACTGGCTTATTACAACTGTCATCTTTCAAATGGGCTGTGGTTAATGTGAAGCCATATTACATTTGTAATGGCATTTGTGGATCTGCCAGCATGCAAAGGTGGTGCTCTTCCCTGGAATGCATCTGTGCCACTGGACAGAATGAGGGAGCCGTGCAGAGGTGCATGATCTACATCTCAGATTCTCTTTTAAGTTTTAAATGAACATGTGAAGTCCCTCTGACATCTCAGACACCCCAGTACATACAAAACAGTGCTCCAACAATCCTGTGATCACAAGCAGGACCTCAGACTCATCCAGCATTCCATGAATCCCTTGGACCCCTCTATACAGGCCAAGCCTTTCTAAATACCACCTCAAGGTTGGTGGAATCTCTGTCACCACTGCTCCTCCTAGTGGTGAAAGGAGAAATAGTGTCAGCTCCCAGACCTGGTGAGCAGTTGTTCATTTATTCCTATTCTTAACATGATACAGCTACACATTAAATAATAGCTTTTGTAATGCTCTAGGCAGTGGGCATTTGGAAGAAGGTCAGCAGAACCCTGGCTTGCAGAGTTTTCAGTTTACTGAGAAGGAAAGACAATACATGAACATGCAGCATTTCCACTATTGCTACTATACTGGCCGCTCTGAGGCTTCTCCCCCTGGAGTACTGCTGTTCCTCAGGACACGTGGGGCAATGGGAATCCAGGTCCACTAGTGTCTCCTGTCCAAATTGAATCTGTTTGGCACTTGTGTTTCCTGTAACAATAGAGTCAAGTATCAGCTCTTTTATATCCAGTTATCTGAATGATCTCAGGATGGAAGGCAGTGGTCTTACAGTCTGTCATGTCATGTCTGGTGTTATATTCAAAATCAAGGGAGTGCAGTTTTAGCAGAGCATCCTTTACTCTGCTACAATTTTCTTGTAGTGAAACGCACTGTCTGCTGCATTAACATCCTGAATTTATTTTAATATAGTGTTTTCTGGGCTAAAAGAGAGAAAGAAGCCTTTATCTATTCAGTTCTCTGGGTTTCTAGTGACGCTTCCTTGAAATGCTACTTGTTCTTTCTGTGATCCACAACTCAGAGCTGTGGCTGCAGATGGATGTGCTGACATGTGCCTCCTTTCAGAGCTCTCTGTACTGTTTGGAGTGCATTTGGATTTTGCACTGTTGGCTTCACTCAGTGACAACATGCAGGACAGTGATAAGACTTCAAGAGAAGTCCTCTCCTTCCATGAGGTGAGCTGTCAGTTGAAGGTCTTGATGTAAGATCAATCACATGCAAAGAATCTCAGATTCCTGATGGAGAGCCAGGCACAAGCATTACACATGGCAGGGACATCCAATCCCAAATCTGCAGACATAGTGTTTTTTCCTTCATGAATCTTGGAAACAATGAAAAAAAATCAACAGTCTAGGTAAGAGAGCTTGAAGGCTTGATCAAAGTCAGAAATGGAATGAGAAAATTGATGAGAGTGTTATTGTGCTGTGAAACTCAGACACTAGTGAAATTTGTAATGAGATAAGAAGAGAGTAAGAGATTTCAGGTGTCTCTGGGTCTCTGCTTGGACAGACAAACTCCCTGTGCCTCCAGAAGGAGTGCAGCATGTGGGGAAGAGGCTGGCCAGACTCACCTCACTGGTGGAGCTCTTTGGGTGGACCTGGAGATGGGAGCCTCTGCAATCTCAGTATGCTCTTCCTTGTTATATACTTTTCACCTGGGCACAGTTTGTTGAGTGGGTGACAGAAATTGTGAATGTAATAAGTAGAAAACTGAAGAATGAATGATCCTTGAACAGGATCAGGTACCAAAGAGAAAAGATAGAGAACACAAGCCTCCAAATTGTCCATGCATGAGACTGTGAAGATGGTTTGTGTCTAGGAGACCAAGGAGAGCAAGTCATGTGCATTCACAGAAGCACCTCCACAGGGAGCATCAGGGTGGGGCCATCAGGGCAGTGGGAATGAGCACATTTTTTCAGAGTAAGACTCAGGACCCTGGTTAAAGGTTGTAGAAGAAAGAAATGTTCCAGAAAGAGAGAAAGAATTGTCTGATGCTGGCTGAATTGTCATGCTATCAATGTGTCTTGCAAAATATTATGTATTGGAAACTTAATCCCTGTACAGTTTAAGGAGTTGTTTGGGTTTTCCTAGCCGTGTGTCCGAGAAGCAATGACTAAGATGGCTTGTGTAAGTCAGAAACATACATATGCAAAGAAAATTACATATGCAAAGTCATATGTAATCTATAATGTCATATTTAGCAACAGCGCAAGCATGGTCTTACATAACCCATGATTTCATACTTGGCCACAGCTGGCTATGTGATAATCCTGTATACCTGTGTCTCCCAAATGTTCTCTCCAACATATGAAGAAGCAGCAAGAAGGTTCCATGCAGATACTGGCACTATGCCCTTTAACTACCAGTTTCAAGAATTATGAAGAAGTAAATTTATTTTCTTTATCAATTGTCCAGTTCATGTGTTGTCCATTATAGCAACAGAAGATGGACTAAAGTGGTGGTGACGACAGAGGTTGGATCAGAGGAACAGATATGTGAAGACCAACAGAGCAGTCATGGGTCCTGGGGCCATTCAGCACCACCTCATAGGTTATTATCTTTCTGGGGTGCCTAATCAGGAGAGTTAGAGCCAAGGGCCTGAAGCACCTAGAATTTATTCACCAGTGACTTCGCTTCAGTAGGTTGAGGAGAGAACAGGCCCACACTTTTCCCTCTGTCCTCACTGACTCCTGTGAATGAGGCCATGAATGCCACCTCTGTCACAGATGTACCTCAGACAGGAAATATCTACTGATCCTCACTCAGCATCCTCTCTGGGGACATTGTGGGAAGGGCCAGGTCATTATGCACAGGTATCTCTGTGCTTGAGCAAGGTAGGTATCTGCACACCTGAAACTGAAGGCTGCAGCTGCTGGGAGGGAATCAGCCTGAACTCTCCACCACTGAGCCTGGGGTGCCCCATGGCCCAGCCTCAGCTGGTTACTGAGGAACACGGCAATATCCTGACTTGTGCCAGAACCAGGTGACTCAGTTCTTCTAATCAATGTGCATAATGTTCTTATCAGCTCTGCAGATGATGGCAACTTCTCTGGGACACAGTCCTTAATGCTCAAGTCTGAGAAAGAGCAAACTGCTCTCAGGACCTGCCAATATAGACCAAGAGTGGACCCCCAGTGTTAAGTTTCTTTATAAGAGACTGAACAAGAAAGTTCCTCTCTATTATGTGCGAGCTAGAGAATTAAATAATGCTGTGAGAAATCATTTGTGTTCTATCTCAGAGTCAGCTTCCCAAGGAGGCACAAGGAAGGAACTGTTCATCCTATTTTTCTGATTTCATGCATTTTCCTCATGTGGAACAGAGAACTGCAGGGGACCAAAGGCCTGGAGCACTAAATTCATCCTCCTGCCCACTTCTTATGTTTACTTTTGATAAGGGTTTATCAATGTTCTCTATCTTGTCAAAGTATCAACTCTGTGGCATTGATTCTTTGAATTTTTTAATCTCATTTTCATTGATTTTAGGTCTGATTTTTATTGTTTCCTGTGTTCTACAAATTTTTTTGGGGGGGGCGTCCTGGGGATTGAACCCAGAGTCCTTCAAACACTGAGCCACATCCCCAGACCTATTTTGTACTTTATTTAGAGACAGGGTCTCACTGAGTTGTTTAGGGCCTAAGATGCTGAGGCTGACTTTGAACTCAGGACCCTCATGCCTCAGCCTCTCAAGTGCTGGGACTACAGGTGTGTGTCACCGCGCCCAGCTTGACAGAATTTTGAATCAGTTTGTTATTTCTTTACTAGGGCCTTGCTGTATAGCATTAGATCATTTATTTGGAATCTTTCTGGGTTATTTTTTTTGTCATGTGATTCTCAATGCTATAAACTTTCCTCTTATGACTACCTTCATTCTGTCTCAATTTGATATGTTGTGTCTCTATTCTCAATTTTTTTTAAGAATTTCATGATTTCTTCTCTCATTTCTCCTGTAATCCATTAATTGTTCAATACTGTGAGTTCCGATCTCCAAGTATTTACATCTTTTATATAACTATTATTGCTGTTCGTTTCTATTTTCATCACATTATAATCTGTTAAGATGAACAAGATTATATCTTTTATTTTGTAAGAAATTGTAGTGTACTTGGAATATCGTCTGTTTTGGAAAAAGTTCCATGAACTGCTGAGAGTAAAATGAATTCATTTGTTTTGGGAGTGAAATATTTTGTAGTTGTCAATTAGGTCCATTTTACTTGTTTTAGTAACTAGGTTGGAAATGGTTTTACATATTTTATGTCTGGATAACCTGTCTCTTGGTGAAAGGGATGTGTTAAAATCTCCCAGTACTGTCATATTGGCGTCTCTCAGAGATTCAATGTCAAGAAGTATTTTAAGGTAATGGAGGGCACCCATATTGGTATGTATTCACCATCATTATATCTTCTTATTGAATTATTTCCTCTACCAGAATGCAGTGGCTCCCTTTGACTCTTTTGATTATATTTTGCCTTATATCTGCTTTGTCAGGTGTGAGAATAGATACATAAGCTTGTTCTCAGAAGCCATTCTCTTGTGATATTTTTGCATACTTTCATTTTCAGTCTGGGAATGTCTTTGCCAGTCAAAGTATTGGATTTTATTGTTTAATCTATTCAACATTTGTTTGTTGAAATATCCTTTCACCCCTTGTGTTTGCTCTTTTAATTCCTTCCTTAAACCGTGTTCAACCATTGAAATATTACTTTTTTATGCTTTTTCTCTAGAATTTTAACTGCTTCCACATCTGTGGTTTCTAATTTGGGTGATTGTAAGTTTGGGGTTGAAATTGGTTTGCTGGTTTCCACGTTTTCAAAAGTTTTAGATTTGCCCTTGTATTAGAATGCATTATTTTTTCTGCTTTTGTGCATTTTTTGATTACAATTAGTTTTTTTCTAGGGTCTTCGCTCTACTTTTCATGCACTAGCAGATGTGCAATAGTGGGACCTGAGATCCCCCTTCCATCTGTTCCCAGTTGGGATCTGTGTATTTCTTCGTAGTTTTTGTGTCCCCTGTTTTGTAATAGTTTTGAAGCTCAAGTGGGGCTACTTTGAGTGTGGAATGACATTGCTGCTACATGACTGAGTTGTAAGGGAAGCAAAGCAGCAGGATCTCTACCCTGAAAAATTATAACATCCGAATCATTGTTCAGCCCCTCTTAGAGAAAAAGGAGAAATAAATAAGAATAATGGGAGCAACCAATGTACGGACTTACATGTCCAGTTCCTACTATGATGTCTCTAACACAAATTGGCACCTGGACAGATATGGTGGGTCAACATTTAATATCAGCACCAACAATAAGGAGCTGTGAACAAAATCAAGACATTAGACAGCAGGTATGAACTATGTTATCTTCTGTAGTGATAACCACACCAATGTAAATTTCTATAATAGAAATCACATAAACTAAAGAGTAATATCATATAGGGAAACTACAGTTTCTTAAGTGAAAAGAAATTAAGGCAAGTTTGAAATATTTGAAAACTTAACAACGGGCAATTGGGACATGGGCAGCAGAATATAGCAATAAAGTTAAAAATAGAAATAAATAAATTTCATAAATCATAGCGAGAGGAAAAGGAAAAGAATGTGAATGACTAAAAAGAAGAAATAAAACATAGATATAATAAACAAACAAATTCAAACCCACAAAAAACTTTGCCCCACCAAAGTCAAAACAAGGCTGAAACTTGATCCACAAAGTTGTTTATTTTTTATACAAAATAAACTCCAAATGGATCCAAAACCTTAATATAAGATCTGAAACTCTGATTTTCCAACTATAGGACAATACAGGGGAAACATTTCCAAGTAAAATTACAGGAGACAATGTCCTGATCAAGGTGCAATTGCTCAGGGATAATTCAGAGGTAGCAAATTGTTTACATCAAATTACAAAATGTCTGAACAGCACAAGAAATCAACAGGGTGAAAAGACAGCCTGTGGAATGAGAGGATGTGATATCTACTCGTCTGGCCGAGTATGATATGTAGCAGTCTCTAAAGATATGCAATACCTAGGACCATAACAACATTCTTCACAAAAGCCAAGTATTCGAATGAGCCTACATACTCATCACCACTTGAAGAGATTAAGAAAAGGAGGCATGTATTCACAGAACAGGATTCTTCACCCATAAAAAATGAAATCTTTCTTTGATGGAAGATGAATGAAACTGAAGACAATAATACCAAGTGAAATAGCACAAACCCAGAAAGACAAACATCACGTTTTCTCTCCTAGGTGGAATGTAGGGGGGGAGACAAAATGAAAGTAGAAGGGGACTGTTATTGAAGAGAAGGGTCCAGAATAAAGGAGTAGAGTGGAAGGAAGAGATAAATAGAGAGGCTGAATCTGAACAAAATATGTTTTACACATATATGATACTTTCACAATGAAACCTATTATTTTGTACAATTAATATATACCAATAATGACAATTTTAAAAACTGCATTGTTCATTCACAAAGAATAATTTTCTGTTTTACACTTTAGTCCCTTTGTCCAAACAAGGCACAGATCACTGGTAGATGTGCCCCAGGAAAAGAACACCTGAGGCTGAGTTGAGTCAGCAGCTGTCTGAGGTTCTTGTTCAGACCTGGAGCACTGTTAGAAGGAGCTCCTTGCCCTACAGACAGTAGTAATTAGCAGCATACCCTTCCTCCAAAAGATAAATGGGGATGGAGAAGTCTGTCTCAGACCCACTGCCAGGGAACTAGGCAGGGTCCCAAGAAGTCCAACTGGATGCTCCATACATCAGGAGTTTGAGGAACTGTCCTGGTCTTTGTTGATATCTGTTAAAAGACTGGACAATGCCAAATACATTATTGAAACTCTGGCTGATCCTAAAGGAGATGGAGGACTTCTCCCCTGGAGACACAGGCAAAGAGGTTGGAGACTGTGTTACCACAATGTTACCAAAGGAGCCTGGAAAGGCAAACAAGCACAACCAGCCATCACACATGCCCTGAGCCCATCCTAAAGTTGAGGTTACTTCATTGCAGTGGAGACACCTACAACCACAGTCTCAGCATCACCCTGAGTAACTAAAAACAAAGTGTCACTGAAAAACCTGAAACCTAGAGAACATGCTTTAATTTCCATGACCAAGAACACAGACAATGAAAACAGTGATTGCCACAGTAAGCATGGCCCATGGTCTCCCATCACTCACATGGCACACAGAAGAGCAGCATCAACACCAGGTGAACCTGTTGCCCCCTCCCACCAGCAGGTCCAGAGACTGTGCATCACAGGCAAGGGCAAGCTGCTGTCAGCAACTCTTGAAAGGCTGGACCACTGTCTAGTGACACCACAGTCAAATTGAGCCAAGAAAGCTTGTGCTGGTTCTGAAAGGGACACCTTTTACTGCTTAGCCCATGGGGTTTGAGGTTAGCAAAAATTTACCTGAGGCAGCTCAAGCACTTCCCAAGGGAAATTGTGACCTGCTCCATTGAGTCCTTGCCTCCTGGTCTGTCAGAAAGTCCTCATCCAGGGAGTGTTCCATGGCCGACCTACCTCAGGAAAGTGAGTTATCTCAGAAATGTCTTTATCACTAAGAGTAAAATATTATAAGATCTCAAGTGATAATGCACATCATTCTGTGATCATTGTCAGAAAGGGAAAGCAAGGCTCTGTGGAAGAGTAATATGGGGCTTTGTCCCCATGGGATGGGGGATGTGATCAGATGTGGTCAGGATGTGTAAATGGTGTGAGGTATGGGCATGGGGCATAGTGGAAGGCTGGGAACTTACACTGATCAATCACTTGTCTCGGATGGGGAGCGGTGTGGGTCTCTCCATCTGCTCAGTGAGGACACTGAGTCTGCATTTACCTAAAGTCTTCCTAGGTAGCAGTGATTCCACTGGGTCTCATCAGGATAAGGAAGTAGTCAGTCCTTAAACTTCAGTTAATTCCCTCTTACTGTCATTGAAGTCTAGAATTCAGTAGCCACTATTTTTCTCATAGCAAGATATGTTGGCCCAAAGACACCAGGAATCCTTACATAATTAACACTAAATTAATTGCAGACTATGAAATGAATAGAATTCCTTCTATTTTAAATACTTCTTGAAGATTGAAAGAACAAAAGGAAACAAATGAAAAAACCCAGCATTCCATTTTATTTAATATACTCATTGATAAACCCTTAAATGCATCTTTATAGAATTTTTTAAAATATTGTCATCCAGGAAAGTGGAGCTATTTGTTAGATGTTAAAGAATAGTTAATTTATTGTCATATACTTTTAATATACATATGAAAACATATCTATATGTGTATATATATATATATATAATTTAACTCTACAAAGTATTATCTTAATTTAGTAAACAGAGTCATTGGCAGGATCTCTAAGAAAGTCAATGTGCACTTTAAAGACACCAAAAGAGCTGGTGAATATTTACATGAGAACTAATTTATGCAGATCGAGATCCAAGATTCCTGTCAATCACCTTCCATCTCAGTTGGCTCAACTGGCCTGTGGGCAGAGGAGCAGGTGTCCTTGCACTGGTGCCACCAGCAATGAATCCAGGGAGGCTGGTGCTAGTGTGCTCAATGCTCTCTGTACAGTCACCCC
>JAJEJO010053747.1:0-40443 GCA_020662805.1 Glaucomys volans
GGCCCCACACACTCACCATTTTCTGCCTTCTAGGGAGTCCAGACATCCTTCCTATGGATCTCATAGCACCTGCAGCTCACAGGGAGACGGTCTCAGCCAGAGTCACTTGGACCTCACACAGCAGAGGAGACACAGTCCTGGAGGTGGATTCTGAGATGCAGAGGGTGAGAGACAAAGGTCTGTGAGTGTGGAAGGCCACCCTCTCCCACCAGCTGCCTGCTGACTGGCCAGGGCTCCAGAAGACCCCTGTCTCACCCCAGCCCATATATGCACACTTTGGGGCCCTGAGTGACAGGAAAGCTATCAAACTGCTAGTTAAGTGAGCACAAAAGTACAAGTTTTTGGCTATAGTTATTTTCAGGCAGGGTTTCCTCCCTGCAAGGGACCTGCCTCACCAGTGGGACATTTCCACCTAGGCAGAACTGAGCCCAGCTCTCCCAAGCAGGTCCTGTTGTCTTCCTGCTCTTCTGGACACACAGTCACAAGCATGTGTGAGGAATTACTCTAGGTGTGAAGGCAGCTAACCCTGACCTCAGAGAAGGTGGGGGCCAGATCAGGCCAAACTGGGAAGGAGGGAGACAGGCATCCATCTCTTGGGAAGAGGCCAGGTGCATGGCCAAGGCCTCCTCACACTTTAACTCTGTCAGCTCATTTCCAGCCAAGAAAACAGAAAGACAACAAGGAAATACAATAAAGTGCATGAAAAATTAGTTATACAGCAATAAAAGGAATTAAAAAGAAAGAAGAGCAAACACTTGAACCAGCTCAAGTAAGGAATCCACTTTACCCACAGTTCAGAATGAAAACCCACTTGCAGAGGGTTAAACACATTCCCAAGCTGGGAGCCAGACTCTGAGTGCTGAATGCAGCTCTAGGTGGGCTCAGTGCCCCATGCCCAGGAGGGGACACCTAAGGATTTACCTCTGGGGGCCCAGCGTGCCTGCTGACCTGTAGGTTTTCTGAACTTTTGTCTCTTCACAATCTGAGCACTCTGAGCGTTCTCTGACCTTCCTATAATATCGTCTCTTCTCCTGAAGAACTCTGTGCTGACTATCTTTAGAACTGTCCAGTCCATTTCAGTGCTGCCCCCACGAGGCTGCAGTCAGAGTTCGGAGGAAGGGAAGTAGACGCCTGCTGTTGGATGCAGACCTCGTGCACAGCTCTGTATGAGTTTTGGTTTTGGCAACTGCTGACCCCACCACTCTAGCTCGTGAGGCGATCGGTGCTGCGGACGGCACAGAGGCACCGGTATTCATTTCAAGGCTGTGCGCTGTTTGCTTCTGCTGCTGTTATTGTTTGTTTCCCCCTTTCCTGTGCAGTGCTAGGAATCTACAGGGACTGCAGAACGAACAGGGTCAAGACTCCGCTTCTAGCCTCTACCACAACGGCCAGCACAGAACCTGGCTCCACTTACAACTGAACCACATTCAAACTTCAGTGATATTTTAATACAAAGGATAAACTGAAAAAATTCCCAAACTAGTGGCTGGGGATGGGTCAGGCCTCACCACTGGCCATCTACCTCTGCAGCAGAAACAGAATTAACACAAAGGGTGTGAAGACCACAGCTAAAAG
This sequence comes from Glaucomys volans, assembly GCA_020662805.1. Classification (NCBI taxonomy): domain Eukaryota; kingdom Metazoa; phylum Chordata; class Mammalia; order Rodentia; family Sciuridae; genus Glaucomys; species Glaucomys volans. The sequence goes on from JAJEJO010053747.1 coordinate 1,576, forward strand.
GGGTCTGAACTAGACCACCTGCTACCTCTAGAACATACGGAGCTGTGAAAGAGCCAAGGCAGACCGAGGGCCCCACACACCCCATAGCCAACAACACAGCTGCCAGATACAAAAGGAGGATCCCACACTTCTGAGACCTAAGCAAAAGGAGAATCCCCAAGATCTGATACAGTGCACACCGTATCAATAAACACTGATCATCACCAAAGAACTAGCAGGGAAACCAACCACAAAACCCACACAGAAATAATGAAAAATAGACACTGCTGCAAGAGAAAACTGTCCTAAAAAGCCCACAGGTAAGAGTGGATGAGAAATCCATCACAACAGATGCATAAAACCCAACAAAGGAACACAAGAAATAAAAAAAAAAAAAAAAAAACAGGATAAATCCAGGCATGGTGGTACATGGTACACGCCTGTAATCCCAGAGACTTGGGAAGCCGAGGCAGGAGAACCACAACTTCAAAGTCAACCTCAGCAACTCAGGGAGACCCTGTCTCAAAATAAAAATTGAAAAGGACTTGGGGTGTGGATCAGTGGTTGAATGCCCCTGGGTGCAATCAGCAATAAAAAAAAAAAAAAAAAAAAAAAAGTCTACACAATTCCTTACATTCCTTACATCTTATAATGGAATGAAATTAGAAATCAACACCAAAACAACAGGAAGTTGTTACACAGTTCACAGCTATGAGTGCCTACATAAGAAAGCCAAACAGTCCCCAAATGAATAACCTAATAAGGCAGCTCAAGACCCTCAAACCCAAGAACAAACCAACTCCAAAACCAGTAGAAGTAAACAATATCAGAGTTGAAATCAATGACAGAAAAATAAATACAACAGATCAATGAAACAAAGAATTGGTTATTTGAAAAGATAACCAAGAACCCTTAGCAAACTAATCAAAGTGAGAGATGACCCAAGTTAACAAAACAAAACCAGAGATGAGAAAAGAGAAATAAATAACCAGACATCACAGAAATTCAGGACCTTTATGGACTCTTGAATAAATTGGAAAACCAAGAACAAATGGATAAATTTCTAGACACATATGCAAGACCTGCCCAGGGTGAATCAAGAGACTAGAAAACCTACACAGACCAAACCCAGAAATGAGACAGAGGCAGTAGTAAAAAGCAAAAGCAAAGACAAAAAAGCTTCTTCTAAGGAAAAGTCCAGGACCAGATGGATTCTCAGCCGAATTCTACCAGACCTTTCCAGAACAAATACCGGTGCTCCTCAAATTATTGCATGAAACAGAAGGATATGGGGTACTTCCATATTAAAACCAGATTAAGGAAGGACACTTCAGAATTCATTCTATAAGGCCAGTATCATGCTCATACCAAAACCTGATTAAGGACACGTGGAGGAAAGCAAATTGTAAACCAATATACCTGATGAACTTACTTAAAAATCCATAAAAGTTTGTAACAAATTGTATTCAACATATTAAGAACATAATGCATCATGATCAAATTGGGTTTATCCCAGGGGAGCAAGGATGTTTTAATAAACACAAGTCAGTAAAAGTAATTCACCCCATAAATAGAATCAGGACCAAAAACCTCACCTGGTCATCTCAATATACGGAGAGAACCACCTCTTTAAAAGTCCTCTGGTCCCCCAAAGTGCAGAATCCTCTGGAACAGGAGTCCCCTGGGTTTCTCCTTTGATAGCAAAGCAGTGAACTTCTTTTCCCTTTGTCTCAAAACCATGTCCTTGTTACTAGATTGGCCTTGAAGGACAACCAGGACCAGTTTTGGTAACAAATTGGCACCCAACAAGAGGTCCAAGAGTGGCCCCTACTCTAGTTGCAGCAGGTTTCTTGGGCAGGTCTGGTAGCCAGGGCAACCCCCTTCCATGCTAAGGAGATAAGTGGCAGGCGAGCATGCTGAGAGCTGACCACTGGAGAAGGAGGAGATGGGGTGACCTTGACTCGGGCTGAACCAGAGGAGCTATTCTTATAAGTAAAGGGAGGGGCTAAGGGACTGTCCCAGCATTGGCTGAGGCCCCCATTGCTTAGGGAAACACCCCTTCTCTCCCTGAACTGTATGGGTTGCAGCATCAATTGGTCAACTTTGAGAGAAAGGGTGTCAAACAGACTTGGCCATCTGGTAGACCCCATGGTGTGCAACCCCAGACCCTTGATTCCACACATCTGATCCCCCTTTATGGGGACAACTGTGGTGCTGCTGGTGTAGGGGTCATGGTTAAGTGGGAGTAGGAAACAGGGAACGTTCCCCCAGCTGGTCTCTTTCAAAGGCTCCCATCTGTTCGTCATGGATATGGTGATACTCACTGTGTTTTCGATTCTGTCTGTTATGAGGCATTTTAAAACAGGGCATTCTGGGTTAATCCTATTGGTAGTCTCAGGAAAGATCTTGGCTGGAAAGGTAATCAATAGGTATAAAACTAAGAATACTTTGTTTTACTGTAACAATCTAGCCTTTGAATGTCTGTCTGTGTCTATGGAAGACAAAGAATGAGAATCATTTCTGAATTATTGTAAAATCTTACAGTTGGGTTGGTCTGTCAGAAGTGATGTCAGTGGAAAAGATTCCGTATGAGCAGGTATTTATGCAGCTGCATAATGAGGACTCTGAACAGTCAGAAACTAACTTGATGGTGTGAAAAGACACTGCCTCTGGTGTGCTAGGATAGCAGGACACCAGGAAGATTGAAATCCTTTCCACCCAGTGCTGGCAGTTCCAGCACTGCTTCTCACTGCAGCCCAAAGCAACCTCAGATCACCCCACTGTGGGTCAGGGACCTCAGCCCTGGATAAAGCCCAGGAGGGCTGCCTGGGCAAAGAGGACCTGGCCTCTGCCCTGCATTCCAGCTCCTTGTGCCTGTGGTGGGGATGGGGGTGGTCTGTAGAGGCTGCTGACCCAGAAGGATGTGGCAGTGGATTCCAGACTGCTGGATTATGACCTGAGGACAGGAATGATCTCAGCTCTGTAGATAGGAAAAGACTCCATTTAGCCAGGGGACACCCATCGCTGGAGCAAAGCAATTCCTGCTATGACAATTTCCTATGAACCTAAATTCAGGGGGAGGACTGGAAGAATAAAGAACTGCATGTAGAAAAGAGAAAAAAGAAACAGCTTTGGCTCAAAAGTAGATGGTTAAAATACAGAAAAACGCTCCTGGGCTCTGGTACAAAAGCAGCAGCTATGAAAATGGAGCTGAGTAACTGCAGGCTCCCAAGGTCCCACTGAAAAAGCTAGAGGCCCTTGGCTGCTGGGGCTACACTGCAGCTCCACTATAAACAGCAGGGGCCGAGCTCATGCAGGGACCAACAGGAGACACCTGTCTGGTCTCAGCACTGGAGACAAAGCCTTCAGGCCTGAGACCAGAGCAGCCTGGCATGCTCTGCACCTTGTGTGTCCTGAGCCAAATGCTGAGCTCTTTCTCTGGCCAGTGGACTGATCTGGGCTCAGCCCTGCCTGCTGCCGACAGAGCTGAGGTACAGGAGCCTCCTGGAGTCCCCACGTAAGCAAGACCTGCCTCTTGGCCCTGCTGGTTTCTGTAGACACAGGTCCCCAATAATCTCTTTATGGTCAATATGACCTTCATTGGATAGAGTGCCCTGGACATAAGAAAAAAGCTTCAGTGGATGGGGGCACACAATGACACAAACCTCTCACAGCTGATTGACAGTGTCTTTAGGGGATGCCTGGGAGGAAGAGAAACTGAAGCCAACACTTTTGTTGTCAGACCCTGCAAATGACTCTGCCATGTTTGGGTTCCTAATGCCTAAACCCCTGTATGAGACCAAAAGTGGAACAGAAATAGAAGCTTGGAGCCCAGAATGCCAAGGTGCCTTTGAGAAGTTAAAACAAAGCCTTGTGACAGTCCCTGCCCTAGGCCTGCCTGACTCACAGGAGTTCAGCCTAGATGAGTATGAAACAAGGTCCAGCTTTGCAGCTCTCTTACGGACACCAGGAGACACACTGTGACTAGGAACCCATCTGCCAAAACAGCTGGACCCCTCACAAAAGGCCAATCACTGCCTGCTGGAAGGATAGAGAGCGAGCAGGCCAAAAGGTCAGACAATCCAGATGCCAACCACGCATCAGTCCTGGCACCTCATCCTGAACGGGACCAACACAAGCCCTTTTGTACTGAGGAGGACGAGAAATGGGCCAAAATAGGGGTTTTGACTTCTGGGGTAGAATTGCCAGGTGGAGACCAAGTTGCCATGGGCTCCTCCTCCTGCCTGCAAGAGGGGATTGGCCCCTGGAGGAGGAGCACCTGCTTGAGTACTCACCTCGGCAGGGGAGGTCGCTGGCCCTCAGCAAGCCCCACCTGCCAGGGCAGCCCACCAACAGACTCTTCAGCAAGTGAGTCAGAATTCTGCCTCGTGCACCCAAAACAGTCCAAAGACCAAAGGGCAGCCCGGGAGAAGGGCACAAAATTCAGGTTTTGATGACTGACAGGAAGTCTGCCCAAACACCCTGTGCAGGAAGTTCAGACATCTGTTAAACTGGTGGACACCTTCTCCAGGTGGTCAGGGTTGACCCTGCTAGGACAGAAAAGGCTTTGGAAATGTCTAGAGTCCTCTTGAAGGAATTGATCCCAAGGTACAGGCTGCCCTCAAAGGAAAGTGACAACGGACAATGTCTCATTGCAGAAGTGACCCAACAAGTGAACACAACTTTAGAGAGCCAGGGTAGGCTACACACACCCTGCAGACCCAAGTCTACAGGGAAAGCTCAGAAGGTAAATGACTCCTTGAAAAAGACTGTGGCTAACATATGCCAAGAGCCCACCTGCAATGGGATGCGGTGTTGCCAACTGTGCTCGATTTAAATGGAGCCCAGAAGTAGTAAGTCAGAGGCCTTGCTGGTACCCTGAGAGGGGGAAAGGGGGGTCTAGCAAAGGGACCAAGATGAAAACAGCACCAATCATTTCACAATCAGTCAAATGTTAATTGCTGTACTGAGTGTGCTTCCTCCAGGTCCCCCCAAGGTTGGAGGCACCTCTTCATCTGCTCCAGGGAAAGTTCCACGGAGAAAACAACATTCTATTCTAAGACCCCATTCATCACCCAGTGTCAGCAGGAAGCAGCTTACAGATGTCCTCCCCTTTTCTCCACAGAAATGGGAGAGACACTGACAGTGGGGAAATGTAGCAGGGCTCCATTTCATGCTGTGAACTTACCCCTGTAGCTTACTTTCAGTCTGACATGGGGTTTTCCCCTCCCACATCTCCCTCCCCACTCTCTAACCTTCTTCCTATCCTAGTACTAGTGAGCTGTTCTTGAGCCCACACACCACTGGAAAGAATTCAGATTTTGGACAGCACCAGGACATCTAAGTAATAGCCATCTCCCAAGGCTATAAGTGAATTATGACCCCGACAGGGCACACCTGGAATGCAGCCTCTGGGACAGGGGTCCCTGTTTCTCCTCTGCTGGGAAAGCCATAAATCTTCTTTTTCATTTTATCTAAAAACTGTGTCTTCATTATTGGGTTGGCAGTGGGACATGGCCTGAGGTTTCTGTACCACTCCGTCTGTATGCTGCCTGGACAATTAATTCCCTATATGTACAAAATCAATGAAGTGTTAGCACATGGCAACAAAAATAAATGAAATTGTCAACATAGGAAACACACTTGAGCCAGGCGTGGTGGCGCATGCCCATAATCCAAGCGACTTGGGAGGCTGAATCAGGAGGATCACGAGTTCAAAGCCAGCCTCCGCAACTCAGTGAGGCCCTAAGCAACTGAGTGAGACCCTGTCTCTAAATAAAATACAAAATAGGGCTGGGGATGTGGCTCAGTGGCCAAGTGTCCCTGAGTTCAATCCCTGGTTCAAAAAAAAAAAAAAAAAGAAGAAACACACTTGAACAACTCAAGTCCCATGAGCACGGGCACAGGGGAATACCCAAGTTCAGGGCTCAGCTCCACTTTAGATGCCAGCTGTAAGCAGGAGGGCCAGCCACCCTGCTGAGAGCAAATACCTACAAACAGGGGACTCCCATTACCCGCTCCCCAAGTTCAATGATTTGATTGTAGCAAAGCACATCAGTTATGTTGAGTTTACTATAAAAGACAGATTAGGATTTGCCAAAAGGTAAAGAAAGTGCCAAAGAGAACTGGGCAAACAACTTTGATTGAACAAATCCCCCTCCTCTGCATTCTGCTAGAGCCGCTCCTGCACGGAGATGTAGTTCCCAGGAGGACTCAGAAGATGCTGCCTTTTAACCATGGCACACACACCCTGATCCTGAAATCCCTCCCTTCTTTGTTCCCACATAAGCAATCAGATGAACAGATTTCTTTTAGGTGATCAGAACAAATATTTGTTAGTCAAACTTTGATTCCAGTTTCTCTCCTTCCTCCAGGACCCTGAACTCTGACCCACTGGCCCCTGGAGCCAACACAAGACCCTCTTCCTGCCCCTCCTGACAACAGGCTGACTTCTGGTGAAACACTCTCTGACCTGGGATCTGGCCCTGCCCCTCCTTGCTGTCCTCCCCTCCAGCTTCTCCCTCACCCTGCCTGCCCCTCCCTAGGGAAGCAGCCTGTTCTGCAGGAGCTGTGGGTGCCTGCAGAGCTTACCTGGATTCTCTCCCCTGACTGCTCCATTAGAATAAGGGCACTGCTCACCCAAACCTGCACTTGTCTCACTGCACACTCTGGGAACAGCCCTGGACAGTATCAACTGCACCCTCAGGAAGGGCATCCCCTTAACCTTCCTATCCAGTCCCCACCACATCTGCCTGAGGATCCCAGCTTTCCAGAGCTCTGTAGCTTCTCAGTCTAAAGGGCTCCATCCAGGGTTGGTGTGAGCAGCCTAGGCCTCCTGCAGGGGAAGCTGCCCAGAAAGCTCTGACTGGACTTTAAATGACCTCCTTTTGCAGGATCAAGTCTGGTCTTAGATTGCAGTTGGATATCACAGATCTCTTCTTCAAAATAAAATATGAATCAGTAAACAGTGTTTAAAGAACCCAGTAAAATCACTCAAACTCAGTGCTTATGTTTCGGAGGAACAATTTTAAGACATTTACATTTAATACTTCAGTAGGAAAATCAAAATTATCTACCTTGTTTAGAAAATAAACATGTTATTTAGTTACTATTTCCAAAATAACATTTGGCAATCAATCATTACAGGTGACTCCCTAGGACTTGCTCAGTCCCAGTCAACAGAATCAGAGTTAAATATTCACCTGGAGTTAACAGAATACAGACCACAGCCATCCACTGTTAAAACCCTGCAAAGCACATGCTCCTAAGTTTTGGTAAATCTTTGTAATAACGAAACCAACTTATGTACACACTTTCTTCTGGGACTACATTCATTTCTGCAGCATGCTAAAACAGGTTTTCTCCATTTCTCTTCCCAGGCAGCATTCCCAAGAAACCCTGGAATTCTATTTTAAATTATCAACACCCCACTCCCCAAAGCGGGGAGGAGAACACATCTGAGAAACTCAGTAAACTCACTCTGGGGAAGAAAAACTGTACATAAGAATCTTTAACTCATGAATATAAGACAAAAATGTGTGAGCTGGGGATGTAGCTCAGTTGGTAGAGAGCTTGCCTTGCAAGCACAAAGCTTTGGGTTCAATCCCCAGCACCGCAAAAAAAAAAAAAAAAAAAAGTTTTAAAAGTTTTTTTTCTTTTTTAACCCTGACTTATACTTCAATCTTGCCCTTTTGTAATATTTTCTAATCTTTCAGCTCTACTAATAAATCACATTTTACAATCAATGAAAACATTCAAACTAAAATAAGAGAGCAAGGGCTTCCAAGACAACTAACCCAGGGAGGTGCAGCACCACTGGACACTGACGTCACACTCCAGCTTCAGGTCAGCCATCTGTCACCAGGAAAATTCTCCTACCGCTCTTGCTGCTGATGAGCTTTGGAGGGTTTTGCTCCACCTTGCTGAGGTCAGTTTCCCCTGCTCTTCATGAAAACTGTTCTTCCTTCCCAACTCTGAGAGAATCCAGAGGGCAGGAACCATGCCTGTCATGTTCCCTCAACACCAGCATCATTGCCTGACCTAGGTGTCTCCAGCTGCTCCCCTGAGGGGCTGCACCCCACACCTCAGGCTGCCCTATAGGAGGAGCTGACTCAGGGCCTGAAACTCCCTGCACCCTGCAGGACACAGGGCAGCTGTGGGCACCTTGTTGCAGTCCCAGGAAAGGACAGCACACTGGCTGAGGACAGGGGACCCTGTAGAGTTGTCCAAAGACACTGCACAGATGTACCTTGGCAAGATATAGAGAGGCACAAGTACTCTAAAAACTCAACTTGCCATTCATTTCTCTCTGGTTTACCCTCATAGGAAAAAAAAGAAAAAACAAAAAAAAACACAAAATAAACAAAAAATTTAAAGTGGCATCCAGGACTCAATGAAACTATGAACATTAAAACACTGGGCAATTGAATGCAGCCTTGGAAACAAGCTGACAAAGTGTGCCCTGGTGGGGTGTGAGAGACGTGCTCATCAGTGCAAATCCAAAGAATGGTCTGCAACATGTGGTGCTGCAGGAAGCTAACCTTTTGCAAGATGTGGCACATGCACAGCTGTGACAATCAGCATTTCATCCTAGGGCCCAAGATCCCTCCCCCAGTTATTCATCTGTTGAGCACTTCAGGTGGACAGTCTTCTCTGAACATCCCCTAGGGTTTACTGTCTCCTATTGGGTTAAAGAAATGCACCTGTGCTTGTCCCACCTCCCTGTTCTCTTGTGGCAGGAAGGTCTTCTTGGGGAGAATGTGTCTTGGCACAGACGCAGTTCTTACTTCTTTACCTACTTACTACTTCTAAACAGAAAGATTTCCACCTCTGTGGGTCTGGACGGCCCTGCCCCCACCTGTCTGTCAAGGGACTCAGGTGCATGGACTCTGATCTGCCTGTCCACAGGCTGTGCTGCAGCTGTGTCGACTGCTTGTAACCTTCCATTCTGCCGTTTCCCCTCAGGCTGCCTTTCTCACATCCCAATTTCACAATGAAGGCTAAATACCGTATTCTGAAAATGAGCCCTTGACAATCTATTTCTAAGAGAGTGCAGTAGGCATCTGGGAATGTTGGGAGGGAACTGGAATTTTACGGGTTTGCTGTCAGCCATGGAAGAAGTGAGACTCCACAATGCAAAACGCCTTTGGGACCCTGCTTCCTGCACATTTGGAAGTAAGTGCCTGTGGGGAGTGCAGATTACTCCTGGTGAGAAAGGAGGGAGGAGGGGACCCCACTGGGCAGCGCTGCTACACTCAGAACACACCCAGGGATCCCCTGACACTCTCCCGTGCCTGGGGTAAGTCAAAACGGAGAGGTGGCAGCTGAAGAGCTGACAGGCTGTGGTTTTGCACGCTGACACACAGCAGCTCCCTGTGCTGACATTGACCCTCGGGGTCTTGCAGGAGCCTCAGCAGCAGAAGCAGGAAACAAGTAGCTGGACAGAAGAACTCCCTTTAGGTTAGTGCAGTGAGAGCCCTAAGCTGTGTGAGCGAACTCTCCCTGGGTTGTCCACAGGCTTGAACCCGCACAAGGAGTGTAGACTGCACCCTCCAACAGAACTGCACCGACTCCCTGGCCTCCATGTCCCCCGAACTCGTTTCCGCAGGAAAGGAAAGGCCTTTTCCGCCTTAGGGGCTCAGACTTCTGGGAATGACCCCTCAGGGTCCCGCACCACTAATAAAGTGCTGCTTCCAGATCTCGGTGTCCCCGCCCTCATTTCCCACTACATGCTCAGCGCACGCTCTGGAAGCTGCCTGCAGGAGCCGCCCAGGGATGAGCTAGGGAGGTCGCCAACAGGGAGGGGACAGGACGCCAGATGCTAGGCTCGCAGACCCTAGGCCTGGGGGGCCCAGGGTCACCAGCTGACCTCGGGGAACCGCACCCAGCCCACACCGCGGACCCAGGGGACAGGGGCCTAGGGCCACCCGCCAGCCGGGAAGCGACCACACTCCGCAGCCGACCTCAGGGACCCGCGCCCATCCCACCCCGCGGAACAAGGAGACAGGCCCCAGGGCCACCCGCAGCCGACCTCGGGGCCCCGCGCCCAGCCCACCCCGCGGGCCCAAGGAACAGGCCCAAGGCCATCCGCAGCAGGGACTCGGCCACGCTCCGCAGCTCACACGCAATCCGGGTCCGCGAGCCCTGGCCGGACACTCACCATTTTTGGACTCCAGGGTGACACGGCGACCTCCCGAAAGACCTCGCGGGGTTAGTGGGTGGGGAAGACTGCGCAGCCACCAGGAACTCGACAGCTGAGGACGCCCTGACAGTGGAGAAAAGAGCGGAGCGGGTGGGGAAGAAAAGCCCGCGAGATCGCGGAAGCCCGCCCTTCCCCTCCATCTGCGCTCCTGATTGGACAGTTCCACCCCAGCGTCCTGACGGACTGGATACAAGCACCGTCCTTGCATTGAGTGACAGCTAATGCGGTCCAATCCCTGTCCAAAGTCGGCCAGAGTGACGGGAGCTCGACCCAGCCCTTTGCAGGGGACCTGACCCTGCGGGGAAACGTTTGTTTTCTCCTGGGGTAGAAGGCGAAGTTTAAATGGGTGTAACAGATGTCAGCCATGTTTGGAAATAAATGTGCTGCTCACCACTGGAGGTGCCAGAAATATGACGTCCTCTGAGCCGTGTTCAGAACACAGTGCTCGCCTTCAATGTCAAATGACGGGATGTGGGAAAGGCAGCTGGAGGGAGAGCAGGGAGGACAGTCACAGGCAGGGAACACGAGTGTGAAAATTCACAGCCCCCTGACAAACGGGGTGAGGGGGAAGCCCCACCACTGAAGGAGGACCAACCTGCATAGGCAGTGGGTGACCAGGCAGTGGGGTGCTGGCTCATTCAACCACACCTGGAGGCTGACCATAGACATATTGAGGAGCACCATCAAGGACTATTTCACATCAGAGACCCTGAGACTCACCTGCGGGAACACCTCCAGCCAGCGCCTTTGTCCCAGAGGCGGGAATGGAAGGTGGGCGTGAACCCAGGTGGAATTACAGGAAGGAGGATGGGGTACAGAAAGGACGAGGGAAGTGAACTGGTATGGTAGCCAAGGTGTCTTTTCTTTTTAATTTGTTCCTATTAGCTATGAAGGGTTATGGAAAATAATATTGCTATAAAATAACTCCCCAAGTAAAATGAAGGGACGGTGTGGCTCGGGAAGCAGGAAAAGAAACTGATCAACCACTTAACCTCTCCCAGTGCATTCCCGATAACAATGGGCCCTGGGGAAAAGGGTGGACATGGAATGCTAGGCCCTAAACCTTGACCTTCCCCAGGTCAACCTAATCCTGAATGACATTGGGCAAGATTTGAACATTCATCCTTCGGTATCTAGTTTTGAACTACACACACATGGTTACATCACCTTCCTCCTACCCTATAAAACCAAAATCTCCTCTGTAACTGTTGGCCATTCCATCAGGAAAGTGGACCTAAATGGGGCCATTTTCTATCAGGAAAGTGGACCCGAATGACACCTGACTCTGCAAAGGAATAAAGGCCTCTCTGAATCCCTCGAGGTCTGCCTCCCGTTTTTCCTTTTTGGGCTTACAAGCTATACATGGCAGTAGAATATATTTTGACATATTACACATATATGGAGAACAAAGTCCCATTCTGGTTGTACATGTTGTGCAATTACATTGGTTGTGTACTCATATACGCACATAGGAGAGTTCTGTCAATTGTTTCTAAGATCTTTCCTCTTATCCCCTCCATTCCCTTCATTCCCCCAGAATGCTTTTTCAATACCCATTTTACATGGATTTGCTCCATGCTCTGCACAGAACCACATATCAACTGCTAAGCTGACACATCAAAAGGGGTTTCTCTACCGTCAGGCCCCATTCTGCATGGCAGGAGTTCTCTCTCCTCTTGCTTAAACAAATCCTGCTCCGTTTCTTTTTCCCTTCCATGACTGTCGGAGGATTTCATTCTTCCAAGTTTGCCAGATGGGAAACTTGAAGGAAATTGGCAAAGTGGAGACTCCACTCTCATCTCAGAACTCCAGTTTCACCACCACTTGTTGACAGTGCTCCACATTGTGCTCTCAGTGCAGCCCAAGCTGCTCTGCTACTGGGATCTGTTTCTAAATGGACATGTTTCTCTTTCTCTCTGCACTTCCCTAATCTCTCCCCCTCCCTAATCTCAGTGGAAACGATTACCTTTCTTCCCCATCCTAGGCAGAATTTTAAGTCCTTGAGCACACACCCACCAGGGGAAGGAAAGTCATCCAGTCTTGGGGATGGTACCAGAAGATCGCAAGTGAATTACAACTCCAGACAGAGAACATGTGGAATACAGCCTTTCTTTTCAAAAGCTCCCTCTTTCTGCTGATGGGGAAAATCACAGCCTTTGGAACAGGAGGTCCCTGTGCTTCTCCTTTGCTAGCAAACCAATAAACCTTTTTGCTTTTTCTCAAAACCATGGCCTCCTTATTGGATTGGCACTGGAGACAAGGACTGAGGTTTCAGCAACACCTGACCAACAGAGATAAACTGCTTAACAGCCAAAATGCACTCAAGCTGAGATAGGAAATTAGGATAAAGTGGAGAAATACGCAATCTTAAAGGAAACACCCTAAAGCCATTGAAATGCAGAATGAAGCCACTGAGATGCAGAAAACAGTTGCAAACCTTGGCCCATGCTCTTGGCCTTTCCAAATGAGGGAAATACACAAGGGCAGGAAAACTGACTTGAAATTGTGCAGCTCCACCCTGGATCCACCTCCAGTCCAGCCCCTCATACAGCCCTTCTAATACATATTGGGCCCTCACCCCACTCAGTGTCGTTTGTGGACTCAGCCTGCGTTCTCCCTTTAATGTGTATCTGCCTTCCTAGATAAACCTCTATCTATGCCTTTCTCTGGCTCCTGCTGAAATTCTTTTCCATCGTGTGTGCCAAAGACCCCACTGATCCTGAGATGAGTTCCCCTTCTCTTCTGGGACTCCTCAGCCCCTTCTCCTGTGAGAAATCAAGGCGAGTTTCCCATTAGAAGAGGAAAAGACAAAAGGAAGGTGGGAGTGAACCAAGATGAGAGTTACAATACGGATTAAAACCCAGGCAAAGGACGCAAGCAGTAGCCTTGATGCTCTGTCAATGCCTGTTGAGCAGAGTTGGATCAATGCTCACCCTGTAGCAGTGTCCACTTTGAGCTTTAAACACAGCCCTCTGCATTGTGACTTACGTTGTAAATAACATGTTTCTTTCTCTTCCTCTCTCCTTGCTCCTCCCTAATCGCTCCCCCTCCCTAACTCAGGGAAAACAGGACTACCTTTCTTCCCCAACCTGGGCAGAGGTACCTGTCCTCCAGCACACACCCACCACAGGAACAAAGTAATTCAAACTTTGGCGATGGCAGCAGAAGATATCAGAAATGACTACCTTTTGCCGAGTGCGGTGGTGCACGCCTGTAATCCAAGCGACTTGGGAGGCTGAGTCAGGAGGATCGCGAGTTCAAAGCCAGCCTCAGCAACTTAGTGAGGCCCTAAGCAACTCAGTGAGACCCTGTCTCTAAATAAAATACAAAATAGGGCTGGGGATGTGGCTCAGTGGCCGAGTGTCCCTGAGTTCAATCCCTGGTTCCAAAAAAAAAGAAAAAAAGAAATGACTACCTTTCAAATTAACAATCAAATTACACCTCCCAACAGAAAACACTTGGAATGTAGCCTTTGACTCACCTGTTTCTGCTGATGGGCAGAATCACAGCCTCTGGGACAGGAATTCCCTGTGCCTTTCCTTTGCTAGGAAAGCAATAACCCTTCATTTTCCTTTTTCTCAAAACTGTGTCCTCATTACTGGATTGGCGTGGAGGACAAGGACCAAACTTTTGGCAACAATATCCCAAAACATTTTAAGCCCCTGATATAGCAGACCAAAAGGGGTTTTGCTACTGTTTGCCCCCCACCTCCTGCATCTTCGGAGTTCTCTCTTCTTGTGTTAGCACAAAAAGACCAGGCAGTATGCAAACCTCCTGCTTCATCTCAGTTCTTTATTCAGGAGGATGAAATGGTGCCTTTGGACCCACTCTCCTGGTGGAAAATGAGCCACTGAACAAAGAAAGGGTCTGGGTTTATGTAGGTTATTTTGACGGGTGGTCTAGTGACCACATATCAGTTTGCTTGAGCAGTCAGGAATGTGATCCTTCTTGGTCAAGGTCTACAGAGAGGGCCTGAGGAGGATTTACTTTGGAGGAGAGAATGCCTCTTAGAGACTGTTTCCTTTAAGGGTGATAAAACACCTCCTCTCTCTAAGGGTAAAAGAACCGAAAGCCGACCTTGACGAATTCAGAGAAGCCTTTACTCCTTTGTGGACTCAGGTCCCATTTGAGTCCACTTTCTGGATGAGAAAAAGGCCATCAGTTACAGAGGGAATTTTGGTTTTATAGGGTACTGAGGATGATGTAGTCATTGGAAACCATGCACATGCAGTTTTGACCTTCAGGGGCTAGTTGTACAGGTTAAAACTAGATCCCGAGGGAAGAGTCCTCAGATCTTGCCCATTGTCATTCAGGACTAATTTGCACCAATTTGCCACAATGGAAGGTCAAGGTTTGTGGCCCCACATTCTGAATCTGCCCCTGTCCTTTAGGGCCCATTGTTATCAGGAATGCACTGGGAGAGGTTTAACAGCTGGGCAATTTCCCCTCCCTTCTGAGCCACCCCGTCTGTCCATTTTTCTTGGGGAGCTGTCTTGCAGGAATATTATTTTCCATAACCCTTCTCTTTCTGCCTGCAACCACCATCTAGAGAACATTTGTCTTGGGAGATGAAAGCTGCCAATGCATGGCCTTCATCTTGTAACAGAAAGAAACCTTGGTCCTCATCCCCAATGCCATGTCATGAGAATTTAAAATGAGGACAGTTTTGAGAAAAAGGAAAACCTTTTATTGCTTTGCTAACAAAGGAAAACAGTGGACTCCTGTCCCTGAGGCTGTGATTCTTTCCATCAAGAGGAACAGGGGATGTTAAAGTAGCTATTCAAAGGCTACCTTCCAGTTGTGGCCTAACTGGGGGGGAGGGGGTCCCAGGCCACCACGATAGTGTATTCAGATTCACTTGTGAATTTGAGACATATTCACTTCCAAGATCCTCTGGCAGACATCTCCTTCCTGTGCAGTGCAGATAACTCAAGATAATCTTGTTTTTGAAACCCTGGATTATATTGGCATCAGATCTGCCATTTTGCTGCTGCCACTATTCTGTGCCCCAAAACCATTTTACAACCCAAAACCATTTTACAACCCAGATCAGCAGCTGTGTACATCCTAGCCAGCCATTGGTCCACTTGTCAGCCTGCAAACATTCTCAGCAGCCATTGGCCAAATTGTTAACCCACGACATTCCATTACTTAAGAGAAGCTCCCCTGCCCCATATTCTCTCTCTCTTTCTCTCTCTCTCTCTCTCTCTCTCTCTCTCTCTCTCTCTCTCTCTCTGTCCCCCAGCCCTGAGAGCGGACACTCTGATCATCCACCTAATAAAATCTCTGGTGTGAGCTCCCATGTCTGGAGGGTTTTCTGGGTGTATTCACTGGGGCCACAACTCAGACTGGGCACCCCAGAGTGCTTGCTCCCCTAGATTCAAGGGTCTGAGCTGCCTTGGGACTCAAACTGAGCTGCATTTTTCTTACAGGTTAGCGAGGGGGAGAGGGAAAGGAGGAAAAGAAAATCATTTCTCTTTAAAAATTAGCCCTTATTCAGAGCTACATTCAAAAGGTGAAGTGGGCCACTGTTACATTCTCATGTAAATAAATCCTACTATTTGCTCTTCCCTTTCCTTATTGTCCATGGATTTTATTCTCCATATTTGCAAGGCAAGAACCCAGAAAGAAATTGGTGAAGCAGGGAATCTAGTCTCATCTCAAAACTCCAGCGCCAATGAGCCAATGAGGAATTGAGAGGGATCTTGCACCCTAGGGGATAACGTGCTGGTTGTGCCCAATCTCTTGGCCCCCAGTCTTGCAAGACTATTATTAAAGCAAAGCCTCACTTTTGGCTGTACCCTGTGTCTAATCTTTCACCTCGGGTATGTGAGGGTGTTTCTCAGAGAAACAATATGAGAATTACTGTAAAACCTGAGATTCATAACCTTCATGACATCAGTTCATTTTTTTGTTTTTGTTTCATTGGACTGGGGATGGAATTCAGGGGAACTTAACCACTGAGTCACATCCCCAGCCCTATTTTGTAATTCATTTAGCGACAGGGTTTCACTGGGTTGCTTTAGTGTCTCGTTCTTGCTAAGGCTGGCTTTGAACTCCTGATCCTCCCACCTCAACCTCCTGAGCCACTGGGATCACTGGTGTGTGCCAATGCACCCAGCATGACTGTGATTTCTTTAACACAATACATGCAAAATGTTGTCTTTTCAATATGCAGTCAATACAATCAGCTATATCACTATTAATTATTTGTCTTTGGGGTACTGAAACCAAAGTTTTGAGATGAGACTAGATTTCCTGCTTTGCCAACTTTCTTCTGGGTTCTTGTCTCACAAATGTGAAGAATAAAATCCACAGATAACAAAAGAAGGGAAGAGTAAGTTGAGTAGATCTTACTTGAGAAGAGAGAGAACTCCACAATGTGGGAGGAAAACTGATAGCAGGAAAACCCATTTTGGTATTGCACATTTGGAGTTTCTATGTAGAAGGAAAGAACTGAAAGAAGGAAATAGAGAGGGGAGGTGACTCAACAGTAACCCAGATTTCTTCTTCACAAACCTGTGAAGGGATATCAGGGGAGACTGAGACCTATCGTCCACTTACAGCCTGGGGTAGTGTTGGGGAGTGAGAAGGGAGCATTTTGGTGATTAAGCCATTGATTGGGGGTTGTCAGGGAAGGGTCCTGTTGGTTGGCACCTCTGTTCTTTGAGGTGGTCATCTCTTCCATGTCAAACCAGGTGTATTCAGGATTCCATCCCAGGTAACAATTTCCTCTCTTTGCATGCTGATGGAGTACTGTCTAGAGTTTAGGTCAGGCTGCAACAGTGTGACCGTGATGTGAACCTTGTTCTAAGATGAAGGGTGTTTCAAAATGGCATTACCTGTATCAAATACTTCCTAATATTCCTGCCTTTTTCTTTTTCATTGGTAAGAAAGCAGTGAAGGGAGAAGGGACAGCTATGTATCCTAAACTACTTCCCTCTGAGAGGGGCATGATTCAGGACTCCTGTAAGGCTCTCTATTGAGCTGTTCTAGTGGAGCTCAGCAGGAGGATGTTCTGGATTCTGATGAGAAGTGGCACTGATGGTCCTTGGTAAAGAGTAGGTGAAAGTCAAAACAGGGAGGACCCAATGACAAGGCCAATAATTATAGGGAATGGAGAGGAGAAAAGAGGCTAGGCCAGTTCATGTCTAGTGAGGAAAGAGATGTAAGAATTCTTTCCACTTAGGAAGAAGATTCCAATTAGAGTCAAGGCACCAGAGAGATGATGAGAGAAAACTCACATGAGCTGGAGGCAACATCTTGTAGGGAGATTTGAACAAGAGTGTGCTGGGTGGCTGTGGTGGACTAGGAGACACCTCAGGAAGCAGTATTTGGCAGGCATGATAGAGGGGAAGGAGAGGCATCTTGTAAAGGAGGTAGAGCAGTATGGGGAGTTATGGTGAGAATTAAAATGACTGGAGGCCTTGAATGAGGCTAGAACATCCCTGCCAAGGAGAGGAGCTGGGCATCCAAGTGTGAGTGGGGCCTTCCATAACGCAGCCATGAACAAACAAAAAGGGCTTTAGCCTAGGGCTTTAAGCTGAGGAGGTGGGATCCCATTCCCAGAAGGCCCCATTTCCATCTACCTGCAGATAGTCAATATCCTGCCTCAATCCCTTCTCTGAAGAGGTCCTTGGTTGCTGTTGAGGG
Organism: Glaucomys volans; assembly: GCA_020662805.1. Classification (NCBI taxonomy): domain Eukaryota; kingdom Metazoa; phylum Chordata; class Mammalia; order Rodentia; family Sciuridae; genus Glaucomys; species Glaucomys volans. The sequence goes on from JAJEJO010053747.1 coordinate 19,409, forward strand.
AAAGGGGAGATGACTGCTCTTTCTTTGTCAAGCTGATGGACATCAACTGTGTCAGTCAGGAAGCATTCCAGAGGGGCTACCTAGGAGGCCAAGGTAGAAGTTGGAAAGCAGCTCCATGGAGTCATAGTCCATGACCATCTGGAGCTTAATGGACTTTGGGCATCTTGTACTCCAGGGAAGTCCACAGGTTCATGATGGTGGTTGTTATGGTTTGGATGTGAGGTGTCCCCCAAATTTTCATGGGTGAGACAATATAGGAGGTTATAGGAGAAATAATTGAGTCACGAGTGTCTTAACCCAATCAGGAAATTAATTCCCTGATGGGGATTAACTGAGTGGTAACTGAAGTGGTAGGGTGTGGCTGGAAGTGGTGGAAAATGGGTGCAAAACTGTGGGGTATATATTTGTATCTGGCAAGTGGAGATCTCTCTCTCTCTCTGCTTTCTGATCATCATTGGAACTGCTTTCCTCTGAAACAATTCCACCATGATTATCTGCCTCAACTAAAACACCAATAAATGGAGTCAGACTTCTATGGACTAAGACATCTGGAAATGGGAGCCCCCCCAAAAAAAATCTCTCCTTCTCTACAAATGTGATGGTTGGGTCTTTCAATCACAGCAGCAAAAAAGCTGACTAAAACAGCAGTTGGCAGGTGAAAGGACAAGGAGAATATATGGCTGGAATTATGCCAGGATAACAATAAACACAGCAAAGCATTAATTTCTGCTATTGATTATCACAAAAATGGTTAGTATTTTTGGTCACCTCCCAAGACCAAGTGTAAGAGTCCCTCGGGCTAAAGGACATGAAAGAGTTAAACGGTGGGGAAGAGTTAACTAAAAGAGGCCAGAAAATGGCCCAGAAGAGATAATGGGACCCCTGCCTGCGTCCTATTGTAAACCTGTGATTCAGACTGATAAGGGGAACTGAGCTTGGGAGCTAACCTTGTGTAAACATCACCAGGTTGTTAGTAAAACCATAAATTGCTCAGCTAACCTTGTGTAAATATCGCCTAATTGCTAGTAAATTCATAAGTTGTGAATCCATAAGTTGTTCACCCAGGGAAACTGCTCATTTGCTTATTGTTATAAAAAGCTTGCCATGCTTTGGCTCGGGGCTCTCTGCCTCAGTCCTGCTGTTAGGACATGTAGGGAGCCCCAAGCATGCTTGGACAATAAACCCTGTGCATGTTGCATGAGAAGGTCTCTTGGAGTCTTCCTTCACGGGCGGTAGGTGTCTCGACCCTAACATTTGGAGGTCCCACCGAGATTTCCCTGCTGCCCGGGTCGTCTCCAACAGGCTCTTCTGGGGTAATTAAGGCGCCTATATCCAGGATTTTCTGTTCAGGTTCTGTCAGGTTCTGGCATTGCTGTGACTGTCGAGTGTAAGGCGTGAGCCTTCCCCGACTGTGGTGGATAGACGTGTCCTGGAGCCACAGGTCACAACCCTGGGGGACGCCCCAGTGGTGGGAGAGCTCCAGGGACGCCTGGACGTCTCGTTTGTAGTAGGTTCTGAAACAGTGACTCTGTTGCCAGAACCATCAGTAAGTAGGTTGCCAGAACAATCAGTAAGGCCGGTGCACCATTTGAATTGTCTGTTAACGTCTTTTTGGGGTCGTTTTGTGTCAGTGTTTGTTTTTCTTTGTCTCTTTTTGTATTCGATCTCTTCTGTTATTGTTCCTACTACGATGGGTCAAGCAACTTCAACTCCTTTATCTTTGACCCTTGCACATTGGTCAGAGGTCCGCAGCCGTGCCCAGAATCTCTCTCTCACTGTTAAAAAAGACAAATGGCAGACCTTTTGCTCCGCTGAGTGGCCATCCCTCAGAGTCAATTGGCCTCCTGAAGGGTCTTTCCATTTGGTCCTGATCAGAAGAGTAAAAAATATTGTCTTCCAACCCGGCCGTGATGGTCACCCGGTCCAACAACCCTACATCATGGTTTGGCAGGATCTTTGTGAGACTCCTCCATCATGGGTAAGGCCATTCCTGCCCCCAGATTTGACTCCAAAACCGGCTCTGGCAACTATGCTCCCTCTAAAATCTGATTCTTCTGGGGAACAAACACCAGGACACGATTCTGGCCCATCAGCGCCTACAACTGGACTATACCCTCCTCTCCCTGGCCCTATCCTCCCAGAATATCAAACTGACCTCCCTCTCCTTGACTTTCCTCCACCCTACCCTCCTTTGCCCCCCTCTGCCCCCTCTTCCTCTGCCTCGCCTCCCTCCAATCCAATCTCTCCTGACTCCACTTCTGCTTCTTCGTCCAGCCAACCTGACCTCCCCCACCCTAGTCAGGGACCAGCTCTTGGAACCCGAAGCCGTAGGGTCCAAAGCCCGAGAGAGATCCCTGAAGTCGCGGTTACTTTGCCCTTGCGCCCCTACAGGCCCATGATTGATGACGGACAAGGCGGGGGGAAATGCAGTCTTTACAGTATTGGCCATTTTCCTCCTCAGACCTTTACAATTGGAGGAATAATAATCCCTCCTTTTCAGATGATCCTTCTCGGCTGACGGGCTTAATAGAGTCTCTCATGTTTTCTCACCAGCCAACCTGGGATGATTGCCAACAGTTGTTGGGCGCCCTCTTCACTACTGAGGAGCGAGAGCGAATACTCCTGGAAGCCCGGAAAAATGTTCCAGGGCAGGATGGGCGCCCAACCCAGCTCCAGAACATAATTGATGACTGATTTCCCCTGCGACGCCCTACCTGGGATCCCAATAGTCCTGAAGGTAGGGAGCATCTGTCCATCTATCGCCAGGCTCTAGTGGCGGGTCTCCGTGCGGCCGCCAGATGGCCTACTAATTTGGCCAAGGTAAGGGGAGTAATGCAGGGACCTTTTGAATCCCCCTCGGTCTTCCTTGAGAGACTGATGAAGGCATATCGTAGATATACTCCATTTGATCCTGAGTCTGAGGGACAAAAAGCCTCGGTAGCCATGGCCTTTATTGGCCAGTCGGCTTCAGATATCAGGCGCAAGTTACAATGCCTAGATGGCATCCAGGATATGACCTTAAGGGATTTAGTAAAGGAGGCAGATAAAGTATTTCATAAAAGGGAAACAGAGGAAGAAAAGGAACAAAAGAAAGAGAAAGAAAGAGAAATAAAGGAAAACCTCAGGGACAAAAGGAGAGATAAAGCATTAACAAAGATCCTGGCAGCGGCAGTGGAAAACTCAGGTCCTAGGAAGGAAGAAAAGGACAGGAAGGATAGTAACCTGGGCCACCGCCGCCGCCCAATCCTCGACCCGGATCAGTGTGCCTACTGCAAAGAAAAAGGACACTGGGTAAGGGACTGTCCCAAGCGGAGGACTAAAGTCCAACCGGCGGTCCTGGCCCTAAGCGAAGATTAGGGGCGACGGGGCTCGGACCCCCTCCCCGAGCTCAGGGTAACATTTGAAGTGGAGGGGACACCCATTGATTTTGAAGTAGACACTGGAGCAATTTACTCAGCCCTTCAAGAACCACTAGGCCCCCTGTCCACTAAAAGATCCTTGGTCCGGGTGGCCAATGGGAGCAGCTATCGCCCGTGGACAACTAAAAGGACTATGAATTTGGGAAAAGGGCAAGTTCAGCATTCATTTCTTGTGATCCCTGGCTGCCTATCTCCCCTTACGGGCCGTGATCTCCTCACTAAATTGCGGGCATGCATTACCTTTAATCCAGCCGGCCCAAAAATAGAATTCCTGAACCCATTAGTGGAAGAGTCGATGGTAACTGCCCTGACCATGGCTGTAGAAGATGAATATAAACTGTATAATATCAAAAGTAGTGCCACCCCGGAGGAAGAAATAAAACCCTGGATCATGAAATATCCCGACTCCTGGGCTGAAACAGCGGGACTAGGGTTGGCAACTAACCAGCCTCCGGTGGTAGTCTCCTTGAAAACCACTGCTGTCCCCATTCGGGTCAAACAGTACCCTATGAGCAAGGAGGCTAAAGAAGGAATTAAGCCTCACATAAGAAAATTGCTCCAGCTGGGGGTCCTAATACCTTGCCAATCTGCATGGAATACCCCATTACTGCCAGTCAAGAAACCAGGAACAGGGGACTATCGGCCCGTGCAGGATCTAAGAGAAGTAAATAGTAGGGTACAGGAAATTCACCCTACGGTGCCAAACCCCTATAACCTGCTGAGTACTCTCAACCCCAGCCGAACCTGGTATACTGTCCTGGATTTGAAAGATGCCTTCTTTTGCCTTAAATTACACCCTAGCAGTCAGCCATTATTTGCTTTTGAATGGACTGATCCCGAGGCGGGGATCTCAGGGCAACTGACTTGGACACGCCTGCCACAGGGCTTTAAAAATTCTCCCACTATTTTTGATGAGGCCCTCCATCAGGACTTGAGCCTTTTTAGGGTTAACCACCCCGAGGTAACTTTTCTCCAGTATGTGGATGACCTGCTACTGGCAGCTTCCACCAAAGAGGACTGTAAGCACGGGACTCACTCTATTAACTGAGCTGGCCCGGCTAGGCTATCGAGCTTCTGCAAGGAAAGCACAGCTATGCAGACAAGAGGTGATTTTTCTGGGCTACACTATCAAAGATGGAAAGCGATGGCTAACCGAGGCTAGAAAAAAGACTGTAACCCAGATCCCAGTTCCCACTTCTAGGAAACAGCTCCGGGAATTCCTAGGAACAGCCGGGTTCTGCCGGCTATGGATCCCAGGATTCGCATCACTCGCCGCTCCCGTATATCCCCTTACAAAAGGGGATACAGAATTTCTTTGGGGACCAGAGCAACAGCGAGCATTTGATGACATCAAAAAGGCCCTTCTGTCAGCCCCTGCGCTAGCACTCCCTGATGTTGAGAAACCCTTCACCTTATACATGGAGGAACGGAAGGGAATAGCCCGGGGAGTCTTGACCCAAACTTTAGGGCCCTGGAAAAGACCAGTAGCATATTTGTCCAAACGCCTGGACTCAGTGGCTAGTGGGTGGCCTCGCTGCCTAAAAGCTATCGCAGCAGCTGCTCTATTAGCCAAGGATGCTGATAAGCTTACTCTGGGACAAAAATTAACCATTGTGGCCCCACACACACTGGAAAGTGTCATCAGGCAACCCCCAGATAGATGGCTCTCAAATGCGCGCATCACCCATTATCAGAGCTTTCTTTTGGATAAGGACCGAGTGACTTTTGGGTCGCCATCTACACTGAACCCTGCCACCCTGCTTCCAGAAGAAACTGAGGAACCAGTGATGCACACCTGCCAAGATGTCATAGCGGAAGAAACTGGAATCTGCCATGACTTAAAGGACCAACCATTACCCAACTCGGAGGTAACCTGGTTTACAGATGGCAGCAGCTTCCTCCAAGAAGGTAAGCGGCGCGCGGGGGCAGCAGTGGTAAGTGAAACAGAGACCATTTGGTCAATGGGACTCCCAGAAGGAACATCAGCCCAGAAGGCCGAACTAGTTGCCTTAACCAAGGCCCTAGAACTGGCTGCAGGAAAAAGGGCCACTATTTACACTGATAGTCGCTACGCTTTTGCTACGGCCCATGTGCATGGAGCCATCTATCAGCAGAGGGGACTTCTCACCTCTGCAGGGAAAGAAATTAAATATAAGTCTGAAATACTCCGACTGCTGGCAGCTGTCCTCCTGCCTACCGAATTGGCTATTGTACATTGTCCCAGCCACCAGAGGGGAACTAATCCCGTAGCCATGGGAAACCGACGGGCAGATGAAGAAGCTAAAGCGGCCGCCCTCCGAGAACCGGATATGCAAATCCTGGTGGCGAAGGGAGAAACAACAAACACAAACCTCCCCTTTCCAACAGGAGGGCTAATTGAGAGCTCCACTAACCAGGCCTTTGATAAACAGCCTGCCTTGTCATACTTACAACAAGTTCATCAGCTTACCCACCTGGGCGCCAAAAAGATGCAAGAGCTGATTAGAGAACAATCTTTTTCCTCATCTCCTTCAGAAGTTAAAAAAATGGCAGAACAAATAGTAAAAGCTTGCAGAGCCTGTCAGGCTGTAAATGCCTACTCATCCAAGGCCCCCGAAGGGAAGAGACTGAGAGGAAATCGGCCAGGGCAGTTTTGGGAAGTGGACTTTACTGAGATTAAACCAGCTAAGTATGGACTGAGATATCTTCTAGTGTTTGTGGACACCTTTTCAGGATGGGTAGAGGCCTATCCCACTCGAAAAGAAACCGTCCTGGTTGTGGCAAAGAAGATCCTGGAAGAAATATTTCCACGATTTGGACTTCCTCAGGTAATCGGGTCTGATAATGGACCGGCATTTGTGGCCCAGGTAAGTCAGGGTTTAGCCAGGATCCTGGGGATCAATTGGAAATTACATTGTGCATACCGCCCCCAAAGTTCAGGACAGGTAGAAAGAATGAATAAAACAATTAAGGAGACTTTAACTAAATTGACCTTGGAGACTGGCTTAAAGGATTGGACTATGCTCCTGACTTATGCCCTGATCCGGGCCAGAAATACTCCTTCCCTCTCTTTGTTTAATCTTACCCCCTTTGAGATTTTATATGGCACACCACCACCAGTCCAAAAATTGATTCCTATGACAGATATGAACTCTTTGCCTTTTACCCCCTTGGTTGATAGGCTAAAAGCTTTGGAAGGAATTCAACAACTAATCTGGAAGCTACTGGCAGCCGCCTACCAGCCAGGGGAAACCAAAGTCCCCCACCCCTTCCAGGTGGGAGACGCAGTGTATGTACGAAGACACCAGACAGCCTCGAGCCTCGGTGGAAAGGACCCTACCTGGTGCTCCTGACAACCCCAACAGCGGTAAAAGTCGATGGCATCGCCTCCTGGATCCATGCATCCCATCTCAAGCCGGCACCACCACAGGGACCAAATTGGAAATTGGAAAAACCTGAGAATCCCTTCAAACTGCGTATTCGCTGTATGGGTAGGACTATGGACTTTCCCCCTAGCCAATCCCAGAATACTCCCACAACACAATCCACATGAACCCTTTAACCGAACATGGATAATATCTAACCCCGAAACAGGAAAAGCCTTTGTACTAGCAACTCAGATTGGACCAAAGGTTCCTTGGTTCCCCTCCCTAGTTTTTAACCTATGTTCCTTGGCCCAAGGCTCCTGGGAATCCTCGGAAACCGAAATCACTAGACGTAACTCATACCCCGACTGCAGGTATCGTAATTTTTATGTCTGTCCAGGGGGAACTAGAACAAGTTACTATTGTGCTAAATGGGGTTGTGAAACCTCCTATACGGGCGCAAGCCGGACAGCCTCCGGCCCACCAGACTTAATAACTATAACCAAACAAGAGCAACAGTGTACTATTTCTTTTTCTGAGCAAGGACAGAAAACAACAGGTTGGAACATAGGAAAAACCTGGGGCTTACGCCTCTACCGCCCAGGCAAATATCACCAAGGGCTTTTATTTAGATTACAATTAACAGAATCCCGTCTCCTACCCCCAACATTAATAGGTCCAAATAAAATTCTCCAACCAGCCCCTGGGCCTTCTGATCCCGTCAAGTCTCCTCCGTTAATATCCAGCCCTGGTAAAACAGAAACAGTCACTGCCAGGACACTTGAAACTAGTACATCAATACGAGGACAACCAAGCGAAGGACAAGGGCCTTCTCTTTTTAACTTGATTGCAGGAGAATACTCCGCTCTGAACTCCACCCAGAGCAATTTAACCCAGTCCTGCTGACTATGTCTTTCTGCTTCTCCCCCTTACTATGAGGGAACTGCAGTCAATGGAACCTATAATATAACCTCAAGCTCTACTTGTGACTGGAATGGAAATCATAAGCTTACCCTCCCTGAGGTATCAGGGAAAGGCTTATGCTTGGGATCCCCTATGTGCCCGAACAGATCCTGTAGACACCATTCCAAGCCATTTCCTTGCTCCAGAAACGGGAACCTGGTGGGCATGTAATACAGGGCTGACCCCTTGTATTTCAACCATGGTATTTAATAACTGCACATTATTGTGTAATGGTCCGTTTGTTCCCCAGAGTACTTTATCATGAGGCCAATTCCTTTGAAGACCGGGTGGAAGGACACATAACCCGGTTCCGCCGAGAGCCTGTGTCCCTCACCCTAGCCCTCCTCCTGGGCATTGGGGCCGCTACGGGAATTGGAACAGGAGCAGCTGCTCTGATACACGGATCTCAACCGCTGGCCCAATTGGAGGCCACAATAGATCAGGATTTAAAAGCTTTAGAGACCTCCGTTACTGCATTGCAGGCATCCCTTACCTCCCTCTCTGAGGTTGTTTTACAAAACAGGCGAGGCCTAGACCTCCTCTTTATGCAGGAAGGGGGACTTTGTGCCGCCCTAAGGGAGGAATGTTGCTTTTATGCTGACCACTCTGGAGTGGTCAAAGAATCTATGGCTAAGTTAAGAAAATGCTTGGAGGAACGACAACTTGAATGAGAGGCCCATAGAGGATGGTTTGAATCTTGGTTTGCCCAGGCCCCTGGCTGACCACCCTATTGTCAGCATTGGCTGGTCCTTTGGTTATTTTGCTTCTGATTTTAACTATAGGACCCTGTATACTTAACAGAATCATAGGCTTTGTACAAGAAAGGATAGGAGATGTTAAATTAATGATAATTAGACAACAATACATAGCCGTGGGTAACTCAGATGGTCTCTAGGATTAGAGACCGGCCAAGAAAAGGGGGAAATGTAAGAGTCCCTCGGGCTAAAGGACATGAAAGAGTTAAACGGTGGGGAAGAGTTAACTAAAAGAGGCCAGAAAATGGCCCAGAAGAGATAATGGGACCCCTGCCTGGGTCCTATTGTAAACCTGTGATTCAGACTGATAAGGGGAACTGAGCTTGGGAGCTAACCTTGTGTAAACATCACCAGGTTGTTAGTAAAACCATAAATTGCTCAGCTAACCTTGTGTAAATATCGCCTAATTGCTAGTAAATTCATAAGTTGTGAATCCATAAGTTGTGAATCCATAAGTTGTAAATCCATAAGTTGTAAATCCATAAGTTGTTCACCCAGGGAAACTGCCTGTTTGCTTATTGTTATAAAAAGCTTGCCGTACTTTGGGGGCTCTCTGCCTCCGTCCTGCTGTTAGGACATGTAGGGAGCCCCAAGCATGCTTGGACAATAAACCCTGTGCGTGTTGCGTGAGAAGGTCTCTTGGAGTCTTCCTTCGCGGGCGGTAGGTGTCTCGACCCTAACACAAGAAGACCGTAACCTACTGGAGCTTAAGTTGTGGTCTGATATGCCATTTTTTTTGCGAATTTAAGCCACTCAAGGCTATAGAAACTTTAGGAGAGTGGCTAGAAAAACAGCATTTAATTTTCATAATGGAGCAGGTGTGCCCCCTTGAGCTGTGGAATGACATCTGATTTGTGTAAAGTAGCTTTTCTGGAGAATATTACCTCTGTGTTAGTTGTAGGATCCTTTAGCTGTGTCACTTAGGACTCTTAGGAAAGTCAGTTAGGGTTTTTGGGTGCACATTACATCTTACAGATCATCTAGAACCAGATAATCATACCAGTGAAAAGCAAATTGAATCTCCCTATGTAGGAGGACAGGAAAACTTGTAGGTCTCAAATTGACTTAGAACAGACTGTGACTCTGGCTCTGTCTTTTAGAACCCTTTCTTTCTAACCTCCCAGTTTTATCAAGGTGTGGGAGGACTGATGTGAGTGTACATTTCAAGTTACATTAAAAGTCATTGCCTTTTCCTTTAGTGTCCATGCATGACTGTCCTTTGGTCATACTCTCCTGCCAGTTTTTAGAAAAAGTTGTTCAAAATCAACCCTTTCTCTACCTACACTTAGGGTCAGGTGAGATTCCTCAGGGGTTCAGCCTTGAGAACACACATGAAGCCTCTTGCCTCCTTTACTCCTACTCCAGCAGTCAAGCCATCTGCCAGGATGGGTCAGGGTCTTGCTGACCACACATGGTTACCTTGGAAGCATCAGGGACATTTTCCTCACTGATGACTCTCCTCTTGGTGAAATGTGTGCCACTTGGCTTCCTAATCTCTAGGGATCTCTTGACCCCAATAATAGACAGGTAAGGTGACTCATGTAGACTTTCAGGGCCCTTAGAGGGATCCTATCTTTCCCTGGGTCCTAGCTGACCATATAGGGCAAGTACCAAAATGCTGGCTGATCTTTTTTTGGCCTGCTTACTTCCTTGAATTTGGTTTCCAAGTATTGGTCTTAAACATGCAACATGCCAGGTTCACCAGTCTTAAGGTGGAAATATTGGGTTATAATTTCAATGTCTATTTCAGTTTTAAATTAATTGGGGTCAATGTTAGTGCTGAAAGGTAAACCTTTAAGTTGCATATTATTTCCCATTGGCACTGAGAGCAGAGTAATCCTTACAACAGAAAGAAAAAAAATCTATCTTTTGAACACAACTTTAAATAAGCTTCATTCTAAATTATTTTGGAGCCATCCTAACATGAAAAAGAATGAGAAGCAGAGCCTTAACCCAGGTGAGGTGGCCTCTTCAAGTATTTTATTTCTGCAGCTGATCTTTACTTCTTTTTACAAGTATCATTATACAAATTTCTCATTTCCAGCTGGGCACAATAACGCAATCTGCCTGTAGTTCCTTGTGATTAGAAAGCCTGAACAAAACGTTGGAGTCAGAGAGACCCATTGTCTCTGCAGGCATTGCAACAACTTTCAGACCTCAGATCACATCCATATCCACTTAATTTATTGTTACATGTTGTACTTGGTTGAAATGAAAACAGTGAGCTTAAACAAAAACAGACATGGGGTATCCGGTTGCTGGCCTGTTCCTCTTCCCCTTTATCCTCTTGCTGCTGCCATGATGTGGCCTCCCCTGCTAGGTTCATCTGCCATGATGTTGTAAGTGACCTCAGACCACACAAAAGAGCCACCCAATTATGGCCAGGACCCTATGATCATCTTTCCTCCCCTAAGTTGATATCTCATGTGTTCTGACAGAGCAATAGAAATCTGGGTAACATGAAAAAAATGGAAAACAGAAATTCTATATAATATTTATTACTTGCATAGGGTTTTTTACCTTTGTGAATCCTTTTTGTGTCTTTCAGAGGAACTGAGAAAACTGGAAGCTATCCCACATTTTTCAAATTCACAGGCCATTTCTCCATTATGAGTATTTTCATGCACAGAAAGGAAAATGAAACATTATACATTCAGGGGGGTTGATTTCCCAGGGAGTGAGATGCTTTGACAACAACAGAGAACACTCAATGATTTTATGTACATACACATATACATATTTTTTTCCTTTATTCACACTCAACTTTTCAATGAGTCCTTTCACGTATTTGAAGGTGACAGGATATTAGATGATTTGACAATTTTTTTTGCATTCAATAGGATTTTCTCCAATAGAACTACTGTTGGGTTTAAAAGGGAACTGTATATTATTAACAGGGCTCCTCTCCAGTGTGAGTTTTTGGATGTTTCAGAATGTAACTGGAACAAGTGAAGGCTTTCCCACATTGTTTCCATTCACAGGGCTTCTCTCCAGTGTGAGTGCTTCCAGTCCGTGAGGGTGGCACACCTAGCGAAGGCTCTCCCACACTGCTTACATTCACAGGGCTTCTCTGTATGAGTTCTGTCATGTGGTGGAGCTGACTAGATCTGTAAGGCTTGTCTCCGGTGTGAGATACTCAGGTGTGTGATGGCAATAAGGACTAGCGAAGGCTCTCCCACACTGTTTATATGCTAAGATCTTCTCTCTAGTATGATTTCATTTATGTGTTCATGTATTATTGAAGGCAGTTTGAATTAGTGAAGACTTTCCCACATTATTTACATCTGTGAGGTTTCTCTTCGGTTTGAGGTAGTTCGTGTCTTAGAAAGCAGAACGAGGGAAGACTTTATCACAGTCTTTACGTTCACAGGTTTCTCTCCAGTATGAGTTCTTTCGTGTCTGTGAAGGTCAGCAGAACTAGTGAAGGCTTTCTCACAATGCTTAAATTCGTAGTGCTTCTCTCTAGTATTAATTCATTCATGTATTTGAAGGTGAGAGCTAGTGAAGGCTTTTCCATAATACTGACATTCATAGGGCTCCTTTCCTATATGAGTTTGTTCATGTGAGAGGATCTATTGAAGGTTTTGTTTAGCTTTAGGTACAGAGGACTGAACTCAGGGGCACTTGACCACTGAGCCATATCCTCAGTCCTATTTTCTCTTTTATATAAAGAAAGGATCTCACTGAGTTGCTTATTAGAGCCTTGCTATTGCTGAGGGTGGTTTTGAATTTGCAATCCTCCTGCCTTAGGCTCCGGAGTCGCTGGGATTACAGGCATGTACCCTCACACCCAGTTCCCATGAAAAGTTTTACCATTTTTTACATTCATAGGATTTCTCCAGCATGAGTTCTGCTGTGTCTGTTAAGGTGAGCAGCACAAGTGAAGGTTTCACAAATTGTTTACAGTCATAGAGCTTTTCCCCAGTGTGAGCTTGTTCATGAATTTGAAGGATAAATGAACTAGTGAAGGCTTGTCCACATGTTTTACAATGGAAAGCCTTCTCTCCAGCATGGGAGTGTTCATGTCTATGAAGGGAAGCACAACTAGTGAAGACTTAACCATGTGTTTACATTCTCAGGGATTCTCTATATTATAAGTTCCTTTGTATCTGTAAAGATGAGCACAACTACTGAAGGGTTTCCCACATTGCTTACATTCATAGGGACTCTCCCCAGTATGGGTTTGTTTCTGTATTGGAAGGTTAGTAGAACCAGTGAATTCCGTACCACACTGCTAACATTCAAAGTGCTTGCTACAGTTTCAATTTTTTTTTTTTTTTTTTTGGGTACTGGGGATTGAACCCAGGGGCACTCCACCACTGAGCCACACCCCCAGCCCTATTTTGTATTTTATTTATTTAGAGACAGGGTCTCACTGAGTTGCTTAGGGCCTTGCTAAGTTGCTGAGGCTGGCTTTGAACTTGCGATCCTCCTGCCTCAGCCTCCCAAGCTACTGGGATTACAGGCGTGCGCCACCACGCCCGGCTTCTACAGTTTGAATTTAATCGTGTGTGTGCAGGTGACTGGACCTGGTGAAGGCTGTGCCACTCTGCTTACATTGGTAAGGCTTCTCTCCAGGAGGAGATCATTCATGTCTGTGAAGATGGATAGAAGTAAAGAAGGATTTGCCACCTTGTTAACATCCACAAGATTTGTCCCCAGTAAGAACTGTCCGTGTGAGTGGAGCATTCTGAACCTAGCCAAGGCTTTGCCACGTTGCTTACATTCCTATGGCCTCTCTCCAGTGTGAACTGGTTTATGTCTACAAAAGCAATCAGAAGAACTGAAGGCTTACCCACATCGTTGGCATCTGTAATACTTTTCTCTGATATGAATTTGTACATGTATTTTAAGATGACTGCAACAAATGAAGGTGTTTCCAGAGCTAGCATTCACAGATCGTTCCTTCATGTGAGTGAAGGCGATTGGATGTAGCAAAGGCTTTACCCCATTGTTTACATTGATAAGGATTCTCTACAGTATAATTTTCTTTTTCTTTTTTTTTTTTTTGGAACCAGGGATTGAACTCAGGGACACTCGGCCACTGAGCCACATCCCCAGCCCTATTTTGTATTTTATTTAGAGACAGGGTCTCACTGAGTTGCTTAGGGCCTCGATAAGTTGCTGAGGCTGGCTTTGAACTCGCGATCCTCCTGACTCAGCCTCCCAAGTCGCTTGGATTACAGGCGTGGGCCACCATGCCTGGCTACAGTATAATTTTCAATACGTATTTGAAGGAAGGAGGAAGGGGCATCTGGGAGGGAACTGGAATTAGATTAGATCATAAAAGATGCTAATGAATCATTCTTTAGTACTCTCATGAAAATCCATTCTGTTAAGGCAATAGAGATGGCGTTTAATAACAATTTCCGTGAGATTAAATTCATAAACAGATGACCACATTTTGAAATTTCTGGCAATTACCATGTTTGTCCCATAAAATTTAGCGTTAATCTTCCAAATTCAGAAAACAGGAAGCAAAACAAAGTTATCAACTGTCACAACTTGTTCATTATACAAAGGAACCAGTATTCTCACAAATCCTTGGAGTCCAAACGCACCTACTACACCTTATGTGGACATGTAATCACTTTCTGTAGCAGCAATGACATACGGATTTTTAAAAATCTCTTTTCTCTAGTAGCATTCTTGAGAATAGAAACTGTAACTCCATTTGGAATCAAATTATAAAAAAGGCCAGGTCTCAGAAACTTCCTACACATGCTCAGAGGAAGCAGAAAGGTAAATAATTTTTTTTTCAAATGGAAAGAAAAAGCAGGTATTTGTTTGAAATCTACTTCTTTTTACCCCTTTTAAATATTTTAGTTTGCTCAGCTCTGAATAAATATGTTTCACATTTAAGGAAAAGATAGGTCTCAAAACAGTGAACAAAGCCCGGCACAGTGGCGCATGCCTGTAATCCCAGCACTTGGGAGGCTGAGGCAGGAGGATCGTGAGTTCAAAGCCAGCCTCAGCAACTTAGCGAGGCCCTAAGCAACTCAGTGAGACCCTGTCTCTAAATAAAATACAAAATAGGGCTGGGGATGTGGCTCAGTGGTGGAGTGCCCCTGGGTTCAATCCCCTGTACCCCGCCCCCCCCCAAAAAAAAAAACAGTGAGCAAATCAACTCAAAGTGATAGCACAAAAAGGCCTGGTATCAAGAGGAACACAGACATGTCAAGCTCAAGGGTCCAGGAAGGTCCCTGTCAGCTCGGCATCCTCCCACCTGGTGCTGCTCACTGAAATGCTCCATGGTTACCCTCCTAGGAGACCTGGACCATGCCTCCAGTCTATGAGGCTTTTCAGGTTTGCACAGCACTGCTCTGGGGTGGGTGCTTTTTATGCTCTGGGAGAGATTTTACTCCTAAACAATGGTGAACAATGCAAGGGTCAGTAATCACTGCTGACCTGGCCACTGAGCACCAGCATATAAGCCTCACAGTCAAGCTGTCTCTAAGGAATGGAAACAAGGCTCAAGGGAGACAATGTTCCAAGGAAGTAGCTAACTAAATGAGGCCTTTTTCAGGAGATTCCTCAGCCCAAGGGCCTCCACATACTCCTTAGAGACCTGCATCCTACACTTCAGACTGTCTTCCAGGAGGAGTTGATCCAGGACCTGAAATTCCCTGCTCCTTGCAAGACAGGGTAGTCCATGGTCACCTTGGGGCACCCCAGGAAGGAAAGGACAGTGGCAGAGGACACCATATCCCAACTTCTACCCAAAGACATCAAGGCTTCTGTACCTGAGGAAGGTAAAGAAAGATGGTCTCAAAGAATTTTAACAGTGTAGATCTGTAGTTCCCGGTGACTGTTCTCTGCTTTCACCACATGGCAAATGTTCACAAATAGAACAGAAATCTTTGCTGTGCCCACCTGAATGCAGTTTGAAGAAATGTGAGGGGGAGTGGGAGTCAGGAAATGTGAGGAGAGAGCTGGGAGCCCAATATCAAGGATCTGCTGAGAGTCCTACGAGGGGCTAGGTGGGGAAGTAAGGTGATATCTGGGGCGGAGGAGGGACAGGGATCCCTCAGACCAGCATCCTCCACACAGGAGCCCCACCCCTCAGTCAGAATTCCCTGAGGCCCTCTGCCTTCACTGCACTGAGAGCCTAGGGCAGGGGTCCAGTGTGCACAGAGGGTTCTGCCACCAGACAGCACACTGGGAACCCACCTGGACCGGCCCACACCATGGCCCGAAGGCATCAGGGCTGAGCTGTAGCGGCATCTGACTCAGGGCTGGGTTGGCTGATTCGGAGTTGACAGTGGGAGGCCAGAGTCCAGCCACCCCTGTTGTAACCAGCCCACCTTCCCCTCAGAGTCCTGGCCCTACACACTCACCTTTTCCTGCCTTCCAGGGAATCCAGACATCCTTCCTAAGAATGTCATGGCACCCGCAGGTCACAGGGAGGTAGAATCTGAGCCAGAGTCACTTGGGCCTCACACAGCAGAGGAGACACAGCCCTGGAGATGGATTCTGAGCTGCACAGGGTGAGAGATAAAGGCCTGTGAGTGTGGAAGGCCACCCCCTCCCACCAGCTGCCTGCTGAGTGGCCAGAGCTCCCGAAGACCCCTCTCTCACCCCAGACCACATATGAAAATATTGGGGCCCTGAGTGACAGATTTATCAGACTCCTGGATAAGTGAGGGCTGAAGTACAAGTTCTTGCCAATAGCTCCTTTTAGGCAGGGTTTCCTCCCTGCAAGGGGACCTGCCCCACCAGGGGGACATCTCCACTTAGGCAGAGCTGAGCCCAGATTTCCAAAGCAGGTCCTGATGTCCTCCTTTTGTTCTGGATACAGAGTCACACACGTGAAAAATTATAGACTTGGTGATCAGGGCAGCTGATCCAGACCTCACAGAAGGTGGGGGCCAGGTCAGGCCATACTGGAAAGGAGGGAACCAGGCATCCATCATGTGGGAAGAGGACAGGGATGAATGGCCAGGGCCTCCTCACACTTCTACTGTCAACTCATTTTCAGCCCAGAAAATTAAAAGACAACAAGGAAATACAATTATTAAGTGCACAAAAAACTAAGTACATGGCAATAATAAAATGAATTCAAGGAAAGGAATGCAAACACTTGAAGCAGCTCATGTAAGGAGCCTGCTTAACCCACAACTCAGAATGAAAACCCACTTGCAGAGGGGTAAGCACATTCCCACGTTGGGTGCTAGACTGCTGAAATTTTGCCCTAGAAGGGCTCAGTCCCTGTTGGCCAGGAGGGGACACCTAAGAATTTACCTCTGGGAGCCCGACATGCCCTCTGTCCTACAGGATTTCTTATATAAGAAGATAAATAATGTCCCAAGAAAGGGTGATAAACTCACATATATTAACTTGAAATTATTCCATCAAATGGAAATTGGGTGCAAAAAAGCCTGCCTTGCCTCAGAGGAAATGTTTGCAGTCTTTGTAAAGGGAAATGAATTCATATTGTGGGTATGTTAAAAGAAAAAGCAACAACCTCATATATGGATTAAACATGAGAAAATGACTGAAAATCATTTCAAAGAACATGAAATCACACAGAGAAATGCTCATGCAAATGTATTCAGTGAAAAGCAATATACAGCCACATGGAAGCAAACAGGGATAAACATGCATAGGGGCTAAACACACCCGGATGAATGACCAGACAGCTGATTCAAACACTGTGTTGGAATTTCCTAGTAAACTCAATTAATCCATAAGCAATAACCTGATGATGATTTTCCAATATTAACAAAACTTATGACGTGTGCACTTGGGGACAAAAATTTTAAAAAGAATGATTTTGTCAAGAACATAAAAATTAAACTGGAAACCAGTCAGGTTCCTGAAGCAGGAACAGGGGAGGGAACTGGGAGACCCAGAGCCCGAGAGAGCAAAACCAGCCTAACGTACTGAGGCCGAGGAACCCCACAACACATGTCACAGCACCACAGTGACCCTGCACTAGTGTGACACTGAGTTACTGAAAACTCAAATAAGACAGACCATGGAACATTCTGCTTCCTCAGAGATGGTTAAACGACAAGGAATGACAGAAAGAACTGGCCCTGTGCTCACATCCAGGCACAGGTAAAGCAGAGCAGGGAGAGAGGGCAGCCTGCCCAGGGCCCACTTGTTGTACCCAATGAAGACTGAAAAACTCATCCAAGCCACTCACGTAAAAACCAAAGCAGCCTTTATTAAGCTGCCCAATGGCGACCACCCTAGAGTCTTAAAGCAGTGTGCTAAAATGGCACGCTGGGGGTTTTCCTTAGGGTTTATAAAGGAAAAGCCACAAGTAGGTGGTACGTTCAGTTACAAGGCATCAGCCAACGCAGGCAAGCCATGATATAGAAGCAAATTTTGTGGTTAGACTAACTCAGTCAACAGATGGTTTTGGCAGTTGGAACTTACCGTGTTCCTCCTTGTTTCTCAGAAATGGAGCTTAATTTTGATTTCCCAGAAATCTTAAAATGGCTTCTGGGGACAAAATGGATTCCCTATTGTTCACTTATTACATCGCCCACTGGTCTAATGGGAATAAATGAATCCTCGTTATTAGACATCTGTGTCCATGTCTCCTGGTCCTCAGCAGTTAATTGGTCATCATAGGTGTGTAAGAGCAACGATTTTACAGGTTGAATTCCTTGCTGAATACAGCAGCTCACACAGTGTGTAACACGGGGGGTGATCAGAAGTATTCCAAAAATGATGACGAGGGGACCCAGTAATGTCACCAATTAGCATGGTGAGCCAAGGAGACCAGAAAACAGGCATTCGGATCAGTTTTCCTGATTCTGTCAGGCATCGTCCCTTTCCTTCAACCTCTTTCTTACTAATGATAGACTGTCCTTAATCATGCCTGAGTGGTTGGTATAAAAGCAACAAGGTTCCCTTAAAGCCGTACATAGTCCTCCTTGTTTGAGGAACAGAAGATCCAGTCCTCTTCTTTTTTGTAAAACCACTTCAGCCAGGGGGCTAAGAGATTCTTCTAATTTACATACTGATTTTTCTAACTTGGCTAGGTCCTGATCCATCTGGGAGCTCAATAGTTTAAAGCTCTGGTCTCCCAGAATCAAGGCTGATGTCCCTATTGCTGTGGAACTGGCAATTCCAAGGGTGGCTACAAGTGGCACTAATATATGGGGGCTGCTCTCTTAGCCCTAGCCATCAGCCCCAAATATTCAAATCCTCCTCCATCATAAGAGTAAACTTGAGGGACAAAACGGACACTAATACAAAATTCACACTAACTTTGATTTTCCTCTGGTTCTAACAGCCATAGATTTAGACAAGGTGTCATTCCAGATGTACAAGCAAACCAAACAGCTTTTGGAGCTGCCAGGTAGTTTGTAAAGTCCCCAGGGGGAACAAGTTCAGTAAGACAGGAATCCTTATATGGGGAATTCACCAGGTCAAAGTTAGAGGTCCTAATATGTAGCCCTTGACCTTGTGAATCTCCCAGGGTCAACTTTGGACTGTTTCACCATTGGCACACTGAAAAGTTTAGGGTTTTAGTTGACACATTTTGGATTTGGGAGAGGGAGATACTAGCCCCAGTTTTGGGGGTTCAGGATTTAGACATAACCAACATTCAGTTGTCAGGTTAGGGAATGTTACATTAAGGAAGGCAAAGACCAAGTCTAAAGTAGTCAGTAAAGGATTGTGGGGTGCTGAAGGCATCAGTTTTGGGGGTGCTTGGTAGTTAGGAGTTATGGGTGGGACTGTAATTGGAAGCAGCCAGCAGTACGGGTGGTGGGGCCGGTTCAGCAGGAGTGGGCTGGTTTACATCTTTCTTTGAGGGCTGCACTAGGGGTAAACATTCCAGTCAAGAAAACTAACATGGCCATGCGATTTTTAAGGCAATTTTTTTTTTGAGCTGTATCTTTGGATTGTAACCTCAGCTCCTGAGTTATATCCTATTGTGTCTAATCATAGGCCCCAAGTTTTACCAGTTTCCCACCATTTATTTGATTTAATTGTAATTTGAAGGGGGTTGCCATTTCTAGGAAGGCAGTCTCTCCCATGATCACCTTTTCTGCTAACTTGTATACACTTATCTTGATCTGTTTTCCATGGGGCGATGCTTTCCCATCCCCAATGGGCATAGTGAAAATGTTTGGACTCCCCACAATGGGGGCCATTTGATGCAGGACAACGATAGAGTTGAGTTGACTTTGTTGGAGTATGCGTTATGGTACAAGCTCTCGAGGCCATCAGAGTGACTATATCACAGAAGTCTAACTCAAAAGTTGGTTTTTGTCCCTCTGGGAGACTCACTGTTTTGATCACTTTTCCATCTTTAGTTTCCCTTAACTCCTGCATATGTCATGTGGGCAGATGGGGGGAGAGTCAGGGGCTTTCTGCATAAACTATGGCCCCTTTAAAACAGAATAAAGCTAGAAAACAGAAGCCATATTTCTAATTTTTTATCAGTCTTATCTTTAGAGGATTGGAAGTCTGCTGGATGGACTATCTTTCCACAGGGTCCTCAAGTTCAGAGGCAGGACCCAGCTTGATGTGCGTCCAGTGTATCCACGGAGTTTCTCCATCCACCTTTACTACAGTTGGAGTGGTCAGGATTACGTCCAGGGTCTGGTCCACTGGGGCCTCAGGGAGGATGATGGCAATTTTTTATGCACACAAAGTCTCCAGGCTGAAAGGAATGTAAGTCTTTTGGTTGCCTAGCTCTGATACGTAGCACTCTCCCAAAGTCTGCTTTATGTATCTTCATGTTGATGCAGTGACTGCAGAGAACTAAGAAGGTGCTTATCAGCCATAGTTTGAGTTACAGCCATGTCCAATTTGGGTAATAGAGATGGGGGTCTCCCAAACATGATCTCAAAGGGAGTGATTCCCTTTCTATAGGGAGTACACAGATGAGGGCAAAAGGAAGGAGGCCCACCCATGTTTCGCCAGTCTCCAGAATCAATTTAAAGTTTTCTTGAAGATTCTCTTCATCCTTTCTACCTGACCAGAGCTATAAGCACAGTGAAGTTTCCAATTAATCCCTGGAGCACTTGATAGGGATTGGGTTATTTTCACAGTGAAGGCAGGGCCTTTGTCAGACCCTATGGACAGTGGGAGGCCGAATCTGGGAATATTTTCCTGGAGTAGCCTTTTTACTGTAACCTGAGCTGTTTCTATTTTAGTAGGAAATGCCTCAGTCCTTCCTAAGTGTCCACAAAAACAGGTAAGTACTTATACCCCTACCTGCTGACTTTTACCTCAGTAAAGTCCACTTCCCAATGTGCTCCTGGAGATGATCCTCGGTACAGGGCTCATTAGATGAACCTGTAAAGCTTTTAGCATTTACTCGAGCACTGGATGGACACTGTGAAATGGTGGACTGTACTAAGCACTGCATTCTCGAAAAATAATACCGTTGCGGAGTATTTTAAAATGTATTTCTAAATTTAGAAATTTTAAAATGGCTGCTGAGGACAAAATGGATTCCCTATTGTTCACTAATTACACATTCACCTCTCCTTGGATGGGTTGTATACCAACCAGTATTTAGATTCTCACTAAACTGAGCATTGAAAAATTGTTTCAAGAATATTCTGCTCTTTTTTTTTTTTTTT
>JAJEJO010053748.1:0-12631 GCA_020662805.1 Glaucomys volans
AGAAAACAAACTTCAGTTCTTCACATTCTCTGGGTGCTGCACTACCTCTTTTATACTCTTCTTTTAGCTTCTTTTATTCTACCTGCCAAACTTCGCTTAGCTGTCAGGTAACAATGGTTCTGTTAGAAATCTAAAATACATCTTTTTCTTTAACACTGTCACTATATTTTATTTTTACACATGAAAAACAGGAAACAGGAAGATAACATGAAAGATTTCCTATGCTCTAAATAAGAGAAATAAAATATTATTTTCCCCTGTTAGAAATCCTGAAGCCTTTGTTAAACCTTTAAATATATCTCTTATTCAAGTCTCAGGAGGGTCTCCTGGTCATGAATATTGCAATTATCAAGGCACATTAAGATTAACTACACTTAAAACAGTTCCCGGGCATACCATATGGTTTTGGAGAAAAGTGATGATATTGGAGTGTGAAAATAGAGATCAAGGGTTATTGTGAGTCTGCCATATATAGACATTGTATTGGGTGCTTTATTATGCTACTTAATTTATTCTTGACATATACCCTATTCTCACTTTTAAAAGGGATAATTGAGGCTGACAGAGATTTAACAACTATTAAGCTTATAAATGGTGAATCCAAATCCTTCTGCCCAGACTCCAAAGTTTAGGTTCTTTCACATATATCACACTCCCTTCGAAGAAAATTATCAGTCTATCCCTTCAAAAGTCTGCTAGAATTCTGTGGTATCTTTTTGTATCACTATTTTCTTAGCAGAGAATTAAAAATGACTATGCCTAATTTATATAATCTCATTACTATCCACCCTGATGGTTGCCTTTTTCATGACAACAAAGAAATAATAGCCACAATTCATGCTAAGTGCTCACTCATTTGAAAATTTTGCCCCATCAGTCAAATAATAACAATAATGGCTACCACTTAGTGAGAATTCCCTATGAATAAGTCAATTTATATATAAGAACTATTAATCTCACAACAGTCTTTCATGGAAAAGATTATTGCTGCCACTCTAACTAGGGCAGCAGAAGTTACATGTATTGTCAAAAACACAGCTAGTTAACTGAAAAAAACAAACCAGGATTCAAACCACATTATCTTTTATTTCAAAGCCTCTGTGCTTTCTCTACTATATCACATTGATGACACTACTTGTCACTCAATAATATTAATCATCTCACCCCTCTTAATTATCTTCTTCCAATTCTACCTCCCCCATCATTGACTTCTTTGTTTATTAGATTGACCCTCATTTATTATCATTTTCCTCACTTGTCAGCCATAATTAGTTTATACCTTTTGCTAGAACTTTTTAAACCATTGCTCTCAAAGTGGACCAAGAAACTCATCACTCTACCACACATCATCACACTTCACATCACACCACAATATGTGTATATCTATAATAATTGGAGAGCCTCATAAGAAAATAAAACCTATACATTTTCTCTGCACCACTGTATAATGAATAAATAGTCATACTGGAATTTTGCAGTATAGGAAATCAAATGAAAGAATACAGATAATTTAGTTTGGAACTGCTTCAAAAATTAGATGCATATGTGTAGAATTTAAGAAATGAGCTACTCCATATACACAGTTGCACACTGAATTAACTAGTAAAGTGTAAATCAGAAATTCTGAATTTACTTGACATCAAAGGTAAATCTGAATAAGGCAGCATGGAAGGGTAGCACTACCTGGCTCCTAATCACTTTCCTTTCATATCTTCCCCTACTCATTTAGTAAAGAATGAGTCACATGTTGTTTGACAAATAGTTTTTCCAAACTATCTAGCAATATAGTAACAGAATTAGAAAAAGCAGAATCAGATATCTAATTATGTAAAAGCAGAAGATAACATCTTTCCTACCCCTTCTGATTTTTATCTCTTAAAGAGAACCTAACAGACTACTTAATAGTGGCCATCAGAATTATGGGAATATCATTTCTTTACTTCCTGAATTTGAGGCTTGTCATAAGACAAAGAGATTAAAAAATAAAATGTCCATGTATTTTGCTTTCTCACAGAAAACACCTTGAAACATGCTATTATCTTTGTTGTTATCATAAAATATAAGAAACTTTTAATACAATAGTGTCAAAAAGACATGAAATGAAGTTTGAAATAATCCATGGTACTCTAATGTTCCTTTTCAGTCACACTGAATCATTTAGAGCTCAATCTTAACAGTTGCTGTCATTAAGAAAAATGTGCATTTCACTCCTCCATTTGAGAATCACAGTAACCAATGAATGGTTATTGATCTGAGATAACTAAAAGGGTAAAATGCAGGGATTGAAATTTGGATTAGCTTCCTTTTATTGGGCTCTACTTTAACATTTCCCAAAGCAGAGGTCACAGTGATAGCATCATCGATCTGGTGTAAAGCAGATGACATTTAGGTGATCTTGCTTGGCCAACTGCAGCGATGAGCTTGATTGTCCCTTCTGCATTTAGAAACAAAGCATTGTCTGAGGGCAGAGGTGATATTAGTCATTTCTAACTCTTCTCTGGTATTTTTCCCAAGCTCCCAGAGCACACTGACATTTAGGTGAGAAATCTTGTCAGTCCAGGCACTTATCTATCTGCACATCATTCAGCAACTGGCTCCTGAGGATGGCTGCTGTTCATACATGGAAGTGTGCACAAACCTTCTCCCCCAAGCAGCCCTTACTTTCTTGATATTAGGGGAATCTCATCATTTATATTTCTATTTTGTCACAAATAGCTATTTCTCATCTAAATCTACCCAGTCTTCTTACTGCCATCTTTTCACTTCATCACTAGCTCTCTAGGAAGGTAGTGATCGTGTAAAGCTAATATTCACTAGGGCACTACTGAGGGATGGCTCCAGTCTAATGTTTCACCCACTCTCAGTGATTCTTTTAGTGTAAAATAGGGTTCTCAGAGAGATAAATGTCCTAGGCCTGAATGTTATGCTCTGTTGCCATCCATGCTGAAGAAACATTTTCATTGTGTATAGGAAGTATGATTTATTGTGGATTAGTATGAGAAGATAATAATTTACTTGTGCAAGAACCCTGGAGTAGTAAATTCTCATTATTAACAAAATCTTTCAAGCTAACAAGTTGCTTAGATTAGAATCTTATCTGGAAATCTGTTCTGAAAATAGACCAGAGTTAACTGGAACTAACAAATGCAGAGTTGGCTTTGCAACTCAGAGCTGCATAAATACAGAAATCTAAACTATACTTTTTGGAACATCCAGTTATCATGAGCAAAGAAGTATTAATATTCATATATTTCCCCCCAATGATCTTTTGTTTGAAACCATATCTATTTGACTTTTTTCCCCACCTAATTTTCATAATCTGTCTTATATTTCCCAAAGAGCAGACTGATTCAGGCTTTACATGAAATGAAATTGTTTTAATAAAAATAAATAGCCTTTGTCTGTTGTGTAATGATACTCTTAAGAGAAAATTGTGATTTTCCATTACAGAAAGCCCTAAACTACATAGGCAAAAAATGTTATTTTCAATTGTTTTGTCTCTAGAATGAAAACTAATTATGTTCACCACCATTGTGCTATTATTACCTCCAAGAGATTGGAAAATTTACCTTTGAATTCTTTCATTGCACCATCATACCAATGAAAGATCAAGATTTATGAAGGCAAAAGTATAAAACAATCTAACAAATGAAGGCTTAAAATATCTTTGTAAAGACACAACACTGTTGTCTTTTTTGCTATTCAATCTTTTCAATAATCCAAGCACAACCAATTTTTACAGTGTGATCAATGAATTGAAGAATAAAATGGAGTAAAACCTTTACTTTCCCCCATAGAATTAGAGCCAACATTCAACCAATCAATGTATTTTTTTCTCCTCTTTTAGTATTTTAAGACCCTTAAACTATTTTCAAAGATAAAAACTTTTTAAAAATCTGGTGATTATTGTCAAAAAAGCTAGATCAAAGTAGATTTTGAAAATTATTTTCACAAGATGTTTAACAATATTAAATACATGTGGTATATCTGATTAAGCACCATTCAAAGAATAAATCGATTCTCATGACTTATGGTATTTCTCTTGATCTGTGAAAGGACTCTTATATTAGCTTTAAAAGGCCAAATCTATGTGGGTATAGTCCTATGACAATTTACTCTCTGACTTTGCTAAAACCAAGGTTTAGCTACATAAAGTCTCCTTTGATACTAATAGGAAAAAAGGTTACTTAAAGTTGAATGAGATCATTTTTATAATAATAAATATTTGGTCTAATTTTAATGGTAATCACTTTTTCCATTTGAAATGGAAAGAAGTGTGATATTAGAAAGCAGACGCGTTGTTTGAAAGTATTGAGGTTTATAGTACAGTGTCTATTAAACTTTATCATGTATCAGAATTGTCACAAGGGCTTGATAAAATCAAGATTTCTTGGCTCTACTCCAAGTGCTTCCATTCAGTTTATTGGGTTGGGGCTGAGAGTTTGTAATGTTAACATGATTCCAAGGTGATAATGATGCTGCTTATTCAGGGTTCACACTTGGAGAACCACTACAATAACATAAAGATGAAAGAAGCAGAAGTAGAAAATCTGTGCCCTAATCTATCCCAGTCACTGAGCAGATGTGCATCCTTAGGCAAGTCATTAGCCTTTTTCATGTATCTTAATAAAACAAATGAACAGCTATTAAACCCTTAAGTTTTGGATACATGGGTACAAAGTTCCTGACATTAATTCATTCATTTGATAAATATTTGAGCACCTTAAATAAGTGAAACTATGATCTTGGGGAAATGCTTATTACAAAACAAAAAAATGTCCCTTGTAGTCCCTTTCCTATTGTATCTTACATGCTAATGGGAAAAGATAAAATTAACAAATAAGAAAATATGCTATATACTGTCAATTGGTATTAAATGGTATAAAGATAAAGGCAAGATGAAGGGATAGAAAGAGATAGTAAGACAGATGAAGGATTAAAATGTAATCACTTTTATTTGATCATAAAACAACTGCCTTGTGAAATAGGCATTTAAATACCCATATTATTGCTGAGGAAATAGAAGCTTGGAGAAGTTAAGTAATTTGTCCAATGTTACACAGGTCATAGGTAACAGAATTAGGAGTCAAACTCAGACCTGACTTCCAATACTCCTCTTTTAACTTGTATATCAAATCCCCAAATAGATAAAACATTTAGGCATGCTGGTTAGCAAAAGGACTCATGCAATTCATATAGTTAATACTGTCATTGCCTCTGTAACTGAATTTATTTTTGACCTAACAAACCTGTTTCACAAATGAAGAAACAAGATCTCAGAAACATTAAACATTTTGCCAAAATTCACCCAGTTAGTAAGCATTGAATGTGAGATATGAACTCTGGCCTGAATGACTATGTGCACTTTTTCTATTATTATAATGAACTTTTCTTCATAAAATGAGGACAATAGTATAATTGCACAGGGAATCCACCTAATGCTTATAAATAAGCCTTGACAAAATACGAAAGAGTATATGTATACAAACTATATGTATATAATGATTGGTATTTACTTTTACATTAATAACAGTTAATGCTTTGATATTGAAAAATCCAGAATACAACAAAGAAGGAAACATTTCTTATTGATTTTTTATGGAATTATAAAAAGAGTTCATTCCAACCTTTTAGCTTCATTCAATTATGAGATGTTTTGGGAAACTGTGTTATTTAAATCAGTATATTCCTTTGTTGAACTTCATGAGGGCAAGCACACAGGTACACATAAACATAAATCTTTTTCCAGTCATTCTCAGCAAACTGCAGGCTGAGGACGCCAAAGCAGAGCACTCTTTCTATTGACGGTCATGCTCAGTATTTTGCAGGAGTCAAGGAAGCATGTTTGCTGATGGTACTCATCAGGGTGAGACTTCAAAAGAGCAGGTAGGATTGCATTAAAGACTGAAGAAGTTGAAACTAATCTAGTCATCCTATTCTTGGTTGCTAGCCAGGCTTTGGAAGTGCTTATGGCCAACTAAAGATGGAAGTTGAAAGATTTCACTCCCAGTATTGATCAATTTCTCCTTTTCATTATATAAAAGTCATCAGTTCCCTGAAATATTAAAATCTATCAAATCCCCAGGGAAATAGTCCACTCAAGCTAAACCTGAGGTTCATCTTTCAATTGTCTTTCACTCAAAACATTCATAATTAAAAAATAATAAAACATGGTATATTCATTGGTTTGAAGCATTTGAAATTTGAATTTCTATCCTAAAGAATTTGCTGATGACTTCAGTAAAACTGGACTGTGGAAAACAGACACTGTTCTTTACTTAATTTCTTAATTTCCTCAACTGAAAAGCACCAAACGAAAAACTTTATTCAATTAGTATTTTGCTTGCAACTCAGGATGTCTAAGAGAAAATATAATAATGCAAAATACTTAGAGAAGATCATAGTGTAGTTGGAATTTCAAACTAAATTCATACTTTATACACATTCCTATTTGATTGAACCACTGAGCAGTATTCCAGGGGGTTTTATTTGGTGTTTTTGGTTTTCCAACCATCATGTATGATTAGATTGCTTACTCGGAAGTAGGAGAAGCCACCTTTTGAAAAGAAATGAAAACTTTAGAGAAATTCTCTAATATCACCATTCTCAACAAAATTTAGTCCTCTCTGGGAAAGCACCATGAGGTTTGAACTTAAAAGATAGCACTTTCCCATTCTTTCTCATCTTGATTCTATTTAAGCTTTCATCAGCAAAGAGCCAGACATGTTATTTCAAATCAAAAGAAAATGCCAAACTTCATCCTGAAAAGTAAGGTCTATGCACTGAAAAGTAATTGAGCTTTTCATTTGAATCTCTAAACCTTTCTCATTTTCAACAACTCTGTTTTGAATCTTCCTGTGTTCCCAATTCAGACGTTGAATATTACCCCAAACAGTTTCCGTTTTTGCTTTTCAGAGATTTATAGGGCCAAATATTTGACAAAGACAGTGCCTGTAAGTGCTGAGATGCAGGTGTGCATGGCTAAGCTTGGCACCCAGCAGTGGTCATTGGTGCCAAACCCAAGTCCATTGTACTTATATTGCTGCAGGCACAACAGATGTAGGTGCAACTTGTTTTGAAAATCGTTTCTATTTTCTATAAATTCAGTTAGTGCTTCAACATCATCCTCCAATTATGGAACTAGGCCAATTTAGAAAGTTATCAGTGGTAAAATATATAGAATTGTGAAATATGAGCCTCATCACAATACAGTGATCATTTATTCATTAGCCATCTAGATCGAGTTCATGTCTCAAAGTGCTCACTTACAAATGAATGTCAAATCTGCAAGGTTTTTATAATTGTTCTCATGCCTTTGTTATACAGCAAGTGACCACATGCTGGTCTTTAAATAATGAGCTTGGCCTGAAAAATTGTTCATCTGTGCCTTGATGAAGATCTTATGACAGGAGTTAGCATAGATGGTGTTTTATTCAAATCGATCCTTATTCATAATCAGCAGGGCCAGTTGCAATCAGTCCTATGATTCAAATCTCCTTTTAAGCCCTGCTAAATATGTAAATCTTCTTTTCTCTTCACAGGGATTTCTGTTTGAATGTATACTAGAGAACTGCAAGAGTTATAATGGCACACTTGACATCCTGCAGGAATTGAAAGCAAAGTATTCTTTCTTATCGCCATTACAATGCTATTAGAGTTCACAATTGGGTCAACTTAGTGACTCCTCTTTAGGAGAGGACTGAGGTGGAGAAGGATCATTTCAGGCTCTTTGATTTCGCAGTGTATGGATGCAATTGTGCATGCTGCTTAGATTATACATGCAACTTGGCACCTGTACAGTTTTTATGATTTAAAGAAAATTTTATGAGACATGGATAAAAGTCTTTTTGTTGTACTGTGGCATGTTATATATCAACACTGATACTGAATATTTTTTAAAATATTATAATTAACACTTTAATTGTACAAAATAATGTTTTATTGGGAAATTTTTATACATGTATATAATGTGCTTTGATCACGTCTACCCTCCCTATTGCCCTCTTTTAATCTTCATACCCATGGCAACCTTTCCTTTACCTAGTAGTCCCCCTGCTACTTTCTTTTTGTTGTTGTTGTTTCTAGATTTTATATATGTGAGAAAACATCTGTTACTTGTGTTTCTCAGTCTGGCTAATGTTGCTTAACATGATGATCTCTCATTCCATTCATTTTTCTACAAATGGCATGATTGCCTTCTTCTTTATGGCTGAATAATACTCCATTGTACAAATATGCCATATTTTCTTTATATGTGCATCTGTTGATGGGCACATAGGCTAGTTGCATAGTTTTTGCTGACATTGAATTATTGAGACAAGCAACAAACAATAGGTTGATATCTGAGCTTACTTACTAGGATAAACAGATGCCTTGTGTAAAAACTATGAAAAAATGGCTTCCTCTAAAAGCATACTCCAATGTATGGTAATACTGCAGGCTTTTGGTTATATCCCCTCTGTCTTTATTTTTTTTTAAATTTCTTTCCCCTGTCTTTAGAGTCTCTCTTTGATCGCGTTAGTCTGACTGCAGTGGAGAATAGCCAAAGCACAATCAAGTTGTTAAATCCTTTAGATAATCCAGAACTTAGGTCCTTTCTGAAAAGTCATGTGCCAAGGGTCTGAATGTGCCCCAACTCCAAAGTTCATATGTTGGAAACTTAACTCCCAAGGTAATGTTTTGAGAGGTGGGACCTTTAGGAGGTGGTTAGGTCATAGTGCTCTGTCCACATGGATAGATTAAGGCTATTCTTCATGGTGTCGGTTTGTTCCTCTGGGAGTGGCTTCTTGATAAATGGATGAATTCTTCCCCCTTCTCTCTCTGTTATGTGTTCTCTTGCACTTCCACCTTCCACTATAGGATAACACAGCACAAAAGACCTTTCTCAGATGCCAGCCCCTTGATCTTGGGCTTCCTAGTCTCCAGAACTGTAAGAAAGTAATTTCTGTTCTTCATAAAATACTCAGTCTCAGGTATTCTGTTGTAGTTACAGAAAATATACTAAAATAACATGCAAATTACACTTCTTGAATCTGTGTGGCTGGATGGGAGGAAGGGTGTTAGTTCCGGGTCACTTTGGAATTACTGGGATACTATTTAAATAAGTTGAGAGATAGATTTCTTATGGATTAAATCAACTGTTTTATTAGCCTCATACATTCAGATGTTTTTTTAACTTTGTAGCTCTGGTAGATTTCTACGGGAGCCTCTTCATCTTTGAAAGGAATAATACACTTCTGGGGGCTGAACCCAGGGCCTTGTGTATGCTAAGCAAACACTCTACCAACTGAGCTATATCTCCAGCCCCAATACACTTCTTAAGAAAATTAATGATTTTTATTTCCATCAATGCTTATGTACCACCTGGCACATATTTGGAGCTCAATAAATGTTTGTTGAAT
This sequence comes from Glaucomys volans, assembly GCA_020662805.1. Classification (NCBI taxonomy): domain Eukaryota; kingdom Metazoa; phylum Chordata; class Mammalia; order Rodentia; family Sciuridae; genus Glaucomys; species Glaucomys volans. Next base: position 9,402 of record JAJEJO010053748.1, read on the forward strand.
GAGAGATGTTGTTGAATGATTTCTGAGGAATCAGGAGAATTGGAACTTTCTTTTAAAACTAAATTATAATTATGGTCTTTTTCTTGAGGGGGGTGGTATCAGGGATTGAACCCAGGGGAGCTTAAACCACTAAGCAACACCCCCAGCTCTTTTTATTTATTTATTTTTTATTTTGAGACAGATTCTTGCTAAGTTGCTTAGGGCCTTGCTAAGTTGCTGAGACTGGCCTTGAATTTGTGGTCCTCCTGTCTTAGCCTCCAGAGATGTTGGGATTACAGGTGTGCACCACTGCACCACTATACGATGATGGATCTTGATAATGTTCTCATCTGAATGACTGGAGAAGAAAATGAAGAGTGATTATGGATATGATCACAATTAAAATTGGCATTGGCTTGGAATACTATGCAATTATTAATAAAATTATATTACTTTATTAGGTACTGTGTCAAAACTTAATTGTAAGCTTCATAATATGAGAATTGCCGACACAAACTCACGCTCAATATTAGTAGGCATTATATTTCATCTTGGTACATAAATTGTCATATCAGATCATATTGGTCATTCATTTGTATTATATCATATACTCAAAATGACTACATTTGTTCCTTTGAAAAAATTATTGAAATGTTTGAATTTTGACTTGAGTTCAAATTCTTTCATAGCAATACAGCTATTCTACATATCCATAGTTTTCTGATTTGTAGTAACAATTGAAGTAGCTGTTTTAGTTAATGCAATGTCTATTTCTAATACTCAAGAAACAGAATTATAATCATGTTTACATCATCCAATATAAAAGTTATTTGATTGTATTATGCTCAATTTGTGTGTGGGATATCATTTTTAAGGCATACAAACTACAAAGATTCTCTTTCAAAACCCAAAAGCAGGCATTTAATAATGAGAAGTAAGCTAATCTTTTATTGAAGTTCTAAGTACTTAAATGAACTCCTTGCATTTTTTATGGTGTTGAAAGGAGTTGGTTGTAATTTACTTTGAAACATATTGGCAAAGAAAAAATTAGAAAAATTCTTTCTGGAAATAGCACATTCATTGAATATTCTGACATTGGAACTTTATGTATTTTCAAGTTACTACAAATTTTTATAAGAGCTTTAGATGTTGCTTAAGGTAGTTTCTAATGAAATATCAACACTCAGTAACTGTGGAGGTAAAATGCTACAATATTATTTTAGAATATAAACATTGTAGACAGGCTGCTGCATCACTGAATAAATCTCACAGCAGTGGAAGCTCAAAACTGGCAGTGAAGTCTATCACCTAGGCAAGGGCTTCTGGGTTTTCCTCCTTTATTAATTTATATTAAACACAAGAGTAATATGTTATCATAGCAAAATAATTCAAAGATACATAAAAACTGTATCAATAGTCTTTCTCATTCTTTAAACATTTTTCCATGTTCATAAAAGTATAGTGTAATTACACCTGTATGAAGTATTGTGTTTGCCTATTTTTAAACATAATAATAAAACAAATATTACTCTGTACCTTGCTTTTCTCATTCAGTGGTACATTATGGACATCTCTGCAAAAACTAGATATAGGTCCAAAATATTCTATAATAATGTGATTGTTACACGACTAAATGACTCTCCTATCAATGGACATTTAAATTGTTTCTTTTTATTTCTGGCATTGAGAACATTGTCAAAATAAATTTTTGTACACTTGCATTTACATATTTGTGCTTTTATTTCTGTAGAGTCAAATGGTATATAGAATTTTGGATGATGTTGCCAGTGTTCTTTTTCCAAAATTATTTTAGTAATCAATATCTCCCCAAAGCAGTGTAAATGTAATTATTTCCCCATATACATGACAGAATAAATTACATTGATTTCTTAATTTAGTCAATCTGATGCATAAAAATATGGTTTTTGGTTGTTTTAATTTCATTTCCCTGACTAGTAGTAACTTACTTCATGTTTTCAATGATCTATTGTTCTATTTGTTTAGTCTTCTCTCAATCCTATATTTCTTCCATTATGAAGGTTTTGTGTGTATTTAGTTAAAAATAAATGTACAAAATATATATACTACATATTGAATATATGAAACATATTTACAAATGAATGTTAAATATACATTTACATACTTTCTTTGTTTCAATTTATTATTTATAGAAACTTACATTATTTCAATTCAGTTTTTGTCAACATTGAAAAATCATACCCCACATTTTATTAAATAAAAAAAATCAACTGGCAGAAAAGTGAACTCAGTGCACCAATCATAAATTCTTCAAAGTATGCCAAATAAATATTTTTGTTGTTTATGAAGTCATACCTGTATGTTAGTCTAAACTATAGAAATAGGGAGCATTAAATTCAGGTTAGTGGCTAATATCAGGAAAACATTATAGGCTGGATTGGTGAGGGCTATTTTAGAGTTTCTGATAATGTTTTTAAATATCTTTTAAATTAGCATATTAATTTTAAAACAATGGAATTTGCTATGATATTTCCACACATGCATACATTTTGCTTTGAACATTTTCATTTACTCTTATTCTACCCTTGTCTCCACCCAACCCTTGGTACCTTTATCAGTACTTAGTAATTACTCTTCTAATTTTAGGTTGACTTTTTTTTTTTTTAATTTGTAATGTAGTTTCCACATAGGAGAGAGAACAAGTTCCATCCATTTACCAGAACATTCTGTGTCTGGTTATTGACACGATGTCCTCTAGTTCCCTTCATTTTCCTGTAAATGACAGTATTTCATTCTTCTTTGTGGCTGAATAATACTTCATAATATATGTAAAACATTTTCTTTATTCGTTCATCTGGTGACAGGCATTTAGGTTGGTTCCATATTTTGGCTATTGTGAATATGGTTACAATAAACATAGTTATGCAGGTATTTATTTATTTTTTGTATGCTAACTACATTTCCTTCTATTCTAGGAGTGGAACAACTGGATCATGCAGTAATTCTAATTTTAGTTTTTTGAGGAAATCCCACATTGTGGCTGTATAATTTACATTCCCATCAGTGTGTAGGGGTTCCTTTTTCTCCACATACTTTCCAACATGAAAAAAAAATCACTATTATATATGGAGTGTGATAAATTCTCATTGTAGTTTTGATTTGCATTTCTACTCTGATGTTGACTTTTAAGTTAAATTAATTCTTTTTTTTTTTTTTACTTTTTTTGCTCCTGAATTTTTCATAGATTCTTCACTTAAAAACCCACAATTTTG